>PVIY010008394.1:0-77271 GCA_004026745.1 Myrmecophaga tridactyla | reverse complement strand
CCAAATGGGTGGAGACATGTTGTCCCTTAATCCAGTTTAACAACCACTCTTGACTAAATCACATCATCCAGGGAGATGATCTGATTACAGTTTCAAACATACAGTATTGAATAGAGATTATTCTACCTTTATGAAATGGGATTTATATTAAAACATGGCTTTTCTTAGGGGGCATACTTCCTTTCAAACCAGCACAGCTAGGGTTCTCTAGAGAAACAGAATCAGCAGGAGATATCTGTAGAAATAAAATTTTTAAAAGTGTCTCACATAACCATGGGAATGTAGGGTCCAAGGTCTGTATGGCATCTGCAAGCTAGTAACTCTGATGAAGGTCCACAATGAACTTTTAGGAGAGGTTGGCTGGACAACAGTGGGAATGGAAGGGTCCAAAGTCTGAAGGGCAGGCTGTGAAGCTGGTGACTCCAATGAAGGGTCTGGACAAACTCCACAGGAGAGGCTTGCTGGCTGAAGCAGGAAGAGTGACTGACTTTTCTGAATCCTCCCTAAAAGCCTTCCAGTGATTAGATTAAGCATCACTCATTGCAGAAAACACTCCCCTTAGCTGATTACAAATGCAATCAGCTGTGGATACAGTCAACATAATCATGATTTAAGTCCGTGAAATGTCCTTATAGCTACAGACAGGCCAGCACTTGCCCGACCAGAACACTGGGCACCACCCCCTGGCCAAGTTGACACATGAATTAGACCATGACAGTCCACTTGGCAGCTATACACATCACCTTAAACCATACTTAATCTATAAATAGAAAAAAAATAACAGACACATTTTTTCCCCACCTAACAATACTCAGCTGTTCCGTGTAAAACAGGAAATGCATTAAATCTCCCCAGAATAGGGTAACATTGACTCTTAAACTTGATATCTTACAACTTAAATACTCTAACATAAACAAAACAGAATTACAGCCCTTGTTTCTATAACTGGTCACGTGGTTGTAGTTCATATTTACACTACCTTCTTCTACTACCCATTCCATGTTGCCTTTACAAACCTTCATTTCTGAAGTTTCAGAGCCATTGAGAGTCCTGCCTGGATTGGGTTGTTGCACTTTTCCATTGATTTTAATCATGGGGCATGGTAGTACTAAAAGATGCCCTATCAGATCTCTCATATTCCAGGAAAACTCTTCTTTACCTCTATTCTGTAGTTGCAGTCCTATTTCCTCCTGATTGTCAGGGTCAAACACCCCAGCCAGTAAAGTAATCCCCTTCTTGGCTTGTTGATCCAGGGGCAATGAGTAGCCAAAGTGACCAGGTGGCAGTTTTAGATTCCGGTTCAATGCAATCATTGTTGTTTCTCCCAGTGGAAGCACTCACTCTTCTGGAACTAAAACCTGTAGACCAGCAGAGCTCAAGGTCACAGGGACAGGAAGCAAAAATTTTTCTAGTGGCTTCCTAGGGGTAATAGTGAGTGGAGCCATTCCCATTTCAACCCTTTGGTTCCTGAACGTATGAATCCTGGCTATGGAAGAAACAGCCCTATACAATGGATGCTGATTCAGAGCATATACAGCCTCCTGGAGAACATTACCCCATCCCTGCAAGGTATTGCCACCTAATTAGCACCATAATTGAGTTTTCCAAAGGCCATTCCATTGTTCAATCCAGCTGCTTCTGTATGATGGGGAACATGGTAAAACCAGAGAATTCCGTGAGCATATGCCGATTTCCACACTTCATTTGCTGTGAAGTGGGTTCCTTGATCAGAAGCAATGCTGTATAGAATACCATGAAAATGGATAAGGCATTCTGTAAGTCCACAGATGGTAGTTGTGGCAGAAGCATTGTGTGCAGGGAAAGAAAACCCATATCCAGAGTATGTGTCTATTCCAGTTAGAACAAATCACTGCCCCTTCCATGATGGGAATGGTCCAATGTAATCAACCTGTCACCATGTGGCCAGCTGATCACCTTGGGGAATGGTGCCATATCAGGGGATGAGTGTGGTTCTCTGCTGCTAGCAGATTGGCTCAGCAGTGGCTGTGGCCAGGTCAGCCTTGGTTAGTAGAAGTCCATGTTGCTGAGCTCATGAATAACCTCCATCTCTACCACTATGACCACTTTGTTCATGAGTCTATTGGGTAATGACAGAACTTGCTGGGGAAAGAGGCTGACTGGTATCCACAGAATGGGTCATCTTATCCACTTGATTATTAATACCTTCCTCTGCTGAAGTCATCCTCTGGTGCACATTCATATGGGACACAAATATCTTCATGTTTTTAGCCCACTCAGAAAGGTCTATCCACATACCTCTTCCCCAGACTTCTTTGTCACCATTTTACCAATCATGGTCTTCCCAAGTCCCTGACCATCCAGCCAAACCATTAGCAACAGCCCATAAGTCAGTATGTAAATACACCTCTGGGCAGTTCTCCTTCCAAGTAAAATGAACAACCAGATGCACTGCTCGAAGTTCTGCCCACTGGGAGGAGTTCCCCTCACCACTGTCCTTCAGGGACATCCTGGAAAGGGGTTGTAGTGCTATAGCTGTCCACTTTCTGATGGTATCTGCATATCATGCAGAACCATCTGTAAACCAGGCTGGAGTTTTCTCTTTCTCAGTCAATTCACTGTAAGGAATGCCCCAAGAGATCATAGCTCTGGTCTGGGAAAGAGAAGGTAATGTGGCAGAAGGGCAGACCATGGGCTTTTGGGCCATATCATTTCCATTTTATGATGGAGTGCTGCTGAGCACTCCAACTTATGGCTTGGTAGGTCAGACAACACCCAGCTCATGATAGGCAACTCAGATCTCATGGTAACTTGGTGGCCCATGGTCAGGTGTTCAGTCTCTACTAAGGGCCAATAACAGGGCAAAAGCTTTCCTCAAAAGAAGAGTAGTTATCTACAGCAAATGGTAAAGCTTTGCTCCAAAATCCTAAGGGCCTGCATTGTGATTCTCCTATAGGGGCCTGCCAGAGTCTCCAGACAGCATCTCTATTTGTGACTGACACTTCCAGCACCATTGGATCTGTTGGATCATATGATACAAGTGGCAGAACAGCTTGTACAGCAGCTTGGACCTGTCACAGAGCCTTCTCTTGTTCAGGCCCCCACTCAAAATTAGCTGCTTTTCTGATCACTCAATAAATGGGCTGGAGTAGCATACCCAAAGGAGGAATATGTTGTCACCAAAATCCACAGAGATCAATTAAGCATTGTGCCTTTTTTTAGGTCATAGGAGGGGCCCAATGCAGCAACTTATCCTTCACCTTAGAAGGGATATCTCAACATGCCCCACACCACTGGACACCTAGAAATTTCACTGAGGTGGAAGACCCCTGTATTTTTGTTGAATTTATCTCCCATCTTTTGACACACAAATGCTTTAACAATGAGTCTAGAGTAGTTGCTACTTCTTTCTCACTAGGTCCAATCAACAAGATATCTTCAATATAATGGACCAGTGTGATATCTTGTGGGAAGGAGAAATGATCAAAGTCCCTGTGGACAAGATTATGACATAGAGCTTGAGAGTTGATTTACTCCTGAGGAAAGAGTGAAAATATTTTGCTGACCTTGCCAGCTGAAAGCAAACTGTTTCCGGTCATCCTTACTAACAGCTATTAAGAAAAAAAATATTTTCCAGATCAATAGCTGCATTCCAGGTACCAGGGGATGTATTGATTTGCTCAAGCAATGATACCACATCCAGAACAGCAGCTGAAATTGGAATTACCACCTGGCTGAGTTTACTCTAATCCACTGTCATCCTCCAAGACCCATCTGTTTTCTGCACAGGCCAAATAGGAGGGTTGAATGGGGATGTGGTGGATTCACCACCCCTGCATCCTTCAAATCCTTAAAAGTGGCAGTAATCTTTGCAATCCCTGCAGGAATCTGGTGTTGCTTCTGATTTACTATCTTGCTAGGTAGGCGCAGTCCTAGAGGCTTCAACTTGGCCTTTCCTACCATAATAGTCCTCACTCCAAGAGTTAGAGAGCCAATGTGGGGATTCTGCCAGTTGCTCAGTATGTCTATTCCAGTTATGCATTCTGGAACTGGGGAAATAGCTACAGAATGGGTCTAGGGGTCCACTGGACCCACTGTGAGATGGACATGAGCTAAAACTCCATCGGTCACCTGACCTCCATAAGTCCCCACTCTGACTAATGGACCAGAGTGATGTTTTGGGTCCCCTGGAATTAATGTCACTTCTGAACCAGTGTCTAGTAATCCCTGAACTATCTGATCATTTCCTTTTCCCCAATGCACAATTACCCTGGTAAAAGGCCATCAGTCTCCTTGGGGAAAGCTTGGAGGAAGATTAACAGTATAAATTTGTGGCAGTGTAACAGGGTCCTCCCTGAAAGGGACCTGGAGTCCCCCACATTCAAGGGGCTCTGGGCCTGTAAACTGTCTCAAGTATGGAAATTGATTAAGGGGCTGTGACTCTGTTTTTGTAATTCAAGTTAGACCTTGACCTAGAACTCTTTTGCTTATACAGCTCAAGCAAGAATTTAGTAGATTAGGGCGGCTGCTGTGGCTCAGCAGGCAGAGCTCCGACCTGCCGTGCTGGAGGTCTGGAGTTCGATCCCTGGTGCCTCCTGCCCATATGCAAATTAAAAAAAAAAAAAAAAAGATAGGAAAGAATTTAGTAGATTAATCTATTGTACTTTGAGGAACCCCACGGTCTACTAGCCAATGCCACAAGTCTCTGCAAGTCAGATTATTTTGACTCTTGCTTTGCGTTTGCTGTCCATTATGATAGCCAGGTCCAGCTTGTCTTTGGCAATTAAGTGCTGCCACCTGGCTTCTGCTAACTCGGGATCCAGTCATCTCCATTGTGTTTAAGAATTCCAGCTCAGTGACAGCAGTTCCCAAAGTAGTATCTGACCTACCGAGACAGAGCTCTTCAGGGACGATGGTGCTAGTCTCACAAATTTATTTCTCACAGTTCTGATAAAAGGTGCATTCTCCAGACATTCCTGGGGTGTAACAGCAGGCTTTCAATGATAAATGCACTCTAACATTCCAATATCTCTTAAGCCATTGGATCCCCTCATCTACATTATACCAGGGCAGTTCTGGCATTTCAAACTCAGGTAATGTCAGCTACCTTTTGATCCATGTTTCAGCCAACCATCCAAACAAAACTGTTAATGCCTTTTCTAATCCCTCAATCTATAACAGTGAGTGCAAAATTTCTGCTTAGTGGGCCCATATCAATAAATTCAGCCTGATCCAGCTTTATATTCCTCCCACCATTATCCCACACCCTTAAAATCTATTGCCACACATATTCCTCTGATTTCTGTCTATATAAATTGAAAAACTCATGCAGTTCTTTTGGAGTATAATGTACCTCCTCATGGGTGACATTTTGTACCTCACCTTTTAGGGCCTGCTGGGACTTTAGTCTAGTTATAGGTCTGGAAGAAATGGTGGGTGGTGCAGGTGGGTCATGAAAAGAATTAGAAGTATTTTCCAAGCCATTTGCCTCAGGGCATTCATTTCCAGTTTCATTGGTGAAACATGATTATTCACTCTAGGGCTAATCCCTTCAGGTGGAGGTTGGGTGTCCAACTCCTCAAGGCAGGCTGGAGGTGGGGTGGCTATGTCCTCAGGGCAGAATATCACAGGGTTATCTAGAAAAGACTCAGCGTAACCTTGGTTTCCACCTCTATATCAACATCATTATCAATCCATATGTCACCATCCCATTTCTCAGGGTCCCATTCCTTTCCAATCAATGCCCTCACTTTAATGGCAGACACTATGCAAAACTGAGATTTCAGTTTACGTTGTAAAGTTACTACTCCAACAATAAGATTCTGAGTCTGATTTTCAGAGATCTCAAGTCTACAGCTACAGGAAGTAAGATTTTCCTTCAGGGCACTCATAAAAACATTTACATTGGTCATATGATGCGTAAGCTTCTTATTTGAAGCCTTCAGCTCATCCTTTTCCCTCATTAATATATACAGCATATCTAACAACAACCAGCCAACATCTCTATACCTCCTATTTCCACAAAACTCTGTAAAGGTGCCAAAAACATTGTCTCCCAGAGCCTGGCTTCATACAAGCAAAGCATTAGAAGAATCCAATAGTGATATTTTGACTATCTCTTTTGCCAGCTCACCCCATGGATTGGCAGCATCATTCTGATTATGAGAAACAAAGTCTTAAGTGACTTTGAGTCCAGTCAGAGTAGAAAACCAATCATAAAAGCCCATTTTTAAGATTCTGTTTCTTAAGAACCACTCCTGGTACCAAGCTGTATTAACTAGGGTTCTCTAGAGAAACAGAATCAGCAGGAGATATCCATAGATATAAAATTTATAAAAGGATCTCACATAACCATGGGAACATAAGGGTCCAAGGTCTGTAAGGCAGGCCATAAGCTGGTAACTCTGATGAAGTTCCTCAATGAACTACAAAATCTGTAGGGCTGGCTGTGAAGCTGGCCAACTCGATGAAGGGTCTGGCGAACTCCACAGGGGAGGCTCACTGGCTGAAGCAGGAAGAGTGACTGCCTCTTCTGAATCTTCCTTAAAAGCCTTCCAGTGATTAGTTTAAGCATCACTCATTGCAGAAGACACTCCCCTTGGCTGATTACAAATGCAATCAGTTGTGGATACAGTCAACGTAATCATGATTTAAGTCCATGAAATGTTCTCAAAGCAACAGATAGGCCAGCACTTGCTGAAACAGATGACTGGACACCACCACCTGGCCAAGTTGAGACATGACCCTGACCATGACACAGATGCTGTAGTCAATGATCTATTTCCAGTCTCCATTTAGCCAGACTTGTCCCTTTGCCTTACCTGGCCTGATGAGAGGGATTTTCAATTTTATGTGTCAAGCTTGACTCCTGCTTCAAGGCCTTTGCAGTTGCCAATCCCCTGCTTAGAATACTCTTTTCATAGATACCCACCACCTCATTCCCTTACTTCCTTTAGGTCTCACTCAAATGATCACCTCATCAGCGAAGCCTTCCCCTTCCCTTTTATATTCTTCTTAATGACAGATATATCATTATTAGTTTATTGTTTGATCCTTTCAGAGGAATATGCCCAAAGGAGCAGGGCCTTTGTTTGTTACCTTTATATATCTCCTTAGAACAATCCTGCATATAGTATACACTCAATAAATATTTCTTAAATGAATGAATGTTTTTGCAGATAATTGGACTTAGCCTTTAGAGGTGATATTACTGGCAGTCATTCTGATCATGGAGTATAGTTGTTACACAAAAGGTTAACATAAGACTGAGGTTCTTTGCCCCACTAAGTTAATACAAATGATTAGATGACAATTTACTTTTTATCATTCCTTAGTCCCTACTTGTAGACTCTGACTCTTTGAGACACTGCCTGTCAAATACCCAGTAAACTCAAAGTCTTTTACTTATATGAGTAACTTCATTCATTGTAATTTTACCATAGGCAGGCCACCTAAATGTAGTTCTTTCCTAATTATTCATAATCATGTGGCATTTTTGGTCAGAGTTTTGATGCACATAGTCCAAGCTCCTTATACTCTCACTGCTCATGATATCTCTTTCAGTTTCAATCCAAATTTCTGTTTAGATACCTTGTCCAGTTCTATCACTTACTAGTTATAAGATACTGGGCACATCACCTGATTTAGTTGAACCTCGGTTTTTTATTTGTAAGATGGAAATAGTAATAAAAATGCCTGTCCTACCAATCTCATAGGATTTTTGTAAAGATTAAACTCCATAAAAATATACAAATTTATTGTAAAATGTGAGAATTCATTGTAAACAATACAAATATATACTGTTTTGAATTCACTTTTATGCATTCCAGTACAAAAAGACAGAATGCTTAATTTATATGTTATAATTATTGGTTAATCATAAATTATAATTCTGGGCTTGCTTAAGTCAAAGCAAGACTGACCAGTTGGCTGCAGGGCCTCTCAGATTCCTCCACTTTGCTTCAAGTAAGCAATCTACTTTGATTCAAGTATAATTTTAGACCCTGGTTTTGTTTGCTACCTTGTATTTGTAGATTATATGCTTGGCCTTATAGTGCTTAATTTCCCTTGCGTGCTCATAGTTCATTCTCAGTATTGAATATTTTCTTTCTTTGAACCACTATGAATGGAGATTGAGTCTCTTGTTTCTCCAGGGTATCCTGTTTCAACCTTAGGATGACAGACTTAATTACCTCATATACCATGACAATGGTTTTTTGTAGAGCTCCAGGAGCACCCCGATAGTGTGACTTCACCCAATACCAACAATATCCTAACTATACTGGATTTGTGGCCAATATTTTATGACCATACTGCATTACATCACCACACTTTCTATCATTTCCTGCTTTCATCTCAATCTCTCTCAGGTATCTGCTGCTAATATTCTGGGAGTGGGGCTATTTATTCTCCTGGAGAGAAATCCCTAGTAATAACGATAATGTTTCTGAGAATGCTACTTGACCCCCTGGCACCCGACCATTTTGGAAATGTAAACAAATTCCAGTTGTCCCTGAAGGGAAATGAAGGAACGTCTACAAACTTTTCATGGGTGCCACACTCATACGTTAATGCTGTTGATAGGGACTGGCAGATCACCACTGTTTGGTCCAATGTATTAGTCAAGTGATCCACAGAGACATTGATAACTGGCTATTTTAAATGATTTTAAATGAGTCAGTGATGAAGAAGTTACTAGATCTATGAGTGACTGTATCTGCTGATCACATGGAGCAAACTGATTTGATTTGATTTTAAAATATAATGTATTTCCATAATATCTTTTAAGCCTTTTGGCTCTCTAGGCTCTTCTTGTTTCTGAAATCCAGTGTCTTTCCAAACTACAAACTCCCCCTGCACTCCCAAACCATGCTGTGATTTTTAAGTTTAGGAAAAATGGCTAAGTAGGCATTGCAATGTTTGTGATGTTTTCCTTTTAATGGGCATAGGGAAGGGCAAGTATTTATGATGATTAATCCAATTTACAGCAACTGAGCAGGAAGGTGAAGTTACAGACATAATAGAAATGAAATGAAAACTTAAACATTTTTAGAATATCAGAAATTATGAAATAAGACAAAACATTATTGTATAGGAGAAAATAAATACTGTAATATTTTAATGTATTAAGTATGAGGTTATTTTCCAGAAATAGTATCAAAAAGTACCCACTTGTGTTTAAATATCCTCTTTGAGGTATTTTTTTTGAAATGCTAGAGCCGTGAGTCAAACTTGTGTAATAAATGAGTAGTCCTGAAGAAAATCTAAATGTGGTAATCAGACAATAATTGTATTCATTATGGTAAGCACGTAATTTAAAATTCAGTACGTATTTAGTAGTCTTTTTGAAATCTGATGTCATTCACAAAACCAGAAAAATCTCCAGGTTTTTCTATTTCCTTAACCTCAAAGGAGACAATTTACCATAAGTAAGCAACAGGGGGTGAGGCAGTTCACCAGACATATAATTCAGTAAATATATGACATTAAATAGCATGCAGTGGTCATTACACACAGTGCATAAAAGACCCAACACTCGACCAACCAACTCCAACTCTGTCTTTAGAGTACAGTCTGCCTAATTTTGATGAAAAGCATAAAAGTTGATTGCAATAAATATGAAATCATAAATGGTCTGTTTAGTGCATATAAGCAGCATTACCACAATTTCCTAGTAGCTCTATAGGTAACTGATAGGAAGGAATATGTGGCAATAATTCTTCTGGGGCAAAAAGATAATTACTAGCTTGAACCATATGAAATTGCTGATGTTCAACTCCTTTCAGCTAAAAAAGAGACAATTTTTGAAATTCAACAAAATACAAATTCTAAACCAATTGATCTTTCATGTTGCTTAGTTACCCAGCAATTCATGTTGACTTGTTTCTCAGAAATTGTAAACATTATTGGTATTGAGAAATTAAAAAGCTTGTTATACTCACATTTCTCTGTAGTTAATGGATTGGTCAGTGGTGTTTAGAGGGAAAGACTTCAAATATTGAGCAGAATTAAATTAATGGTATTCTGAAAAATTTATCTCCAAATTATGAGCAATAACATGAATTTTAAGAGATTTGGAGTTTAGACTTACCATTCTCTTTTATTTGAAAAATAATATAGTTCATGTTTCAATTAATATATAATTATTTACTATGTAATTATTAATAGTTTGAAAAAAGATATTAAAATGACAAATTAGAAAAGTGTCCTGCAGGTATTTAGAAAGTAATATTTTTCCTTAGGATAATTTAATGTTTATAAAAATACTTTACTAAGATTTAAATGACAAAATTCAGGAATCAAATGCTATAAATTTAATCTCATGATTTCCATGCAAAAATAGGCAAGGGCCATGATAGAAAAATAAATAAATTAAAAAATATTTTCCTCTTAACTATCTCAGTCTCAGTAAAATTCATTGACGCAAAGTTTGAGTTATTTTTTTATGATCACTTATATATGTGTGTGTAAAACTTGATTAACTATAGCCAAAAGGATTAAAAAAGAATTAAAATCATAGAAGTCAAGGACCCATATCCTAGAAATAAGTAATTCACTTATCGGAGCAAAAACTTGAATACCAGAAGTTGAGAAAAGTCATGGATTAAGTGAAGATGAAAATAATTATACAGCATCTGAAAAAAAAAGAAACACAAAACATAGTACCTAGTCATCTATTGCCCAGAGGTTTATCTTTGGAGAATGTTGATAAATTGGGCTTTCACTTTTATCACCACATACATTTGGCTTTTATCAATTACTTACATTGCTACAGAAATATTTGAAACTTTAAATTGCAAAACTAGAAAATTGAAGTATTTTTAAGATCACAATATTTACTATGATACAAAATTTATTCTTAATTTTTGATATGAATTAATAATTCCTTTTAGTCAAGTTTTCCACAAGGATGAATGAAGGCAAATAATGTTCATCAAACACATTATCAAGAAAGCTCTTTGCTTTTGTAGTAGAAATAAAGTTACACATCATTCTCCTGTGCCTTTTGTAATTTGCTGAGCACTTTGGGGGAAAGTCTATGTTTTTAGAGCAGAAGCTGGGGTTGAGCTGAATTGTACACGTAGCAAGGAGCAATCAGGGTTGTGAGGAAGACATGAGAGGAAGGAGATCTGCACCCTTAAAACTGAACTCAGGCTTAGAAAAGGAGACCTTGAGTTTAAAATCTGGGGGAAAGATCAGAGGGAACTATCATTGAAATGTTTTCTTAGAAAACTTGGCAAATCTTTAACGAAAATACCCAAATCATGATAAGTTTGCTATGATTGTGAATGCTTGTGAAAGGTTCTAATTTTGTATTAACGTTGTACCAAAGTTAGCTGACTGGACAAAGAGGATAATGCACATCTGGGTTATACCTAATTGTTCCAATAAAATCACACAACAATCCTAGGAGTTGTGCATAATTATTTTGAATTACATTTGAGGAAACTTAGGACCCAAAGAAATTAATTAATGGTCTGTTAAATGGTAGTGATAAAATTTTGATGTTACACATCCAAAACTTTCTATACTTTCCATTATAACAAATTAATTTTTTTTGTATGCTGTATGACAGGGGTCACACTTCATTCGTTTTCCATGTGAATATCTCCTTATTGCAGCTCCATTTGTTGAATTTTTGTTTGTTCGGTTTTTCATTTGTTTGGGAAGTATACGGGTCAGGAATTGAACCCGGGCCTCCCACATGGCAGACGAGAATTCTACCACTGAGCTACCCTTGCACCCCCTTTTAACAATTTAATTTTATCCCAGATTTCATGTACAAAATCATAATGTGTCAGCATTGCTATTGTAAGAGATCAGAAAATAACTAGTGTTTGACCTGCCTAGTTTGAAATCAGTCTTTCCTTAGAATACTAAAAAGAAAAGCTATTTGTACCTTCTGGTTTATGGATGATAGAGGCAAACCACCCTGTCATTTACATTGACATTCTCGGCAAAGAAAAGTTATAATCATTTCACAAAATTGGTGGTCGTGATATACAGGGAGTAAAGATTTTTTTTTAGCTCCTGAAATATCTATGCTATTTGTCCAAGTCCACATACGGGTAGAGAATAACATTCAGCTCTCCTCAGGCCCTCTATGAATTTCTTTGTCTGGGTTTGGCTCCACAGCTAAAATATATAAAACTTGGAATAGAATCGGAAGAAAATCACTGCATGATTAAATAGTTGGAAATTGAGATTTTTAAGGAAAATTTGAAACTATGCAATCTGGAGAAGAAAATGTGAGGTGTGATTTAATAGCCCTATTCAAGTATGGAATTAGTATTTTTCCACATAAGGGAAGGTATTCGTCTGTTTTTTTAACCACATTGTAGAAAGAAGTATTAGAAGTATTTAAGGTTTAGGTTAGCCAAGAAGAATTTCCTGACCATGAAAATGGTTGGGTATTAGAGTTGGTAGCTTACCAAATCTATGGAATCTGTCATTGTATTCCATTAAGACAAGGTTGGGCCTTGGTTTCAGAGAATCATAGAGTTTTAGGAATATGAGTGATTATCTTATTTAATATCCTTATTTTACAGATGCTCTGACAGGTTAAACAATTGGTGAGGAGCAAAATCAGATCTAATGCTCACATCTGATTTTGTCTTCTTGACCAAAATCTATACAATTTTCGGTTTACTTTGATGTGTATCTCCAAGTAAAATGGATATTGTTTTAATAGAGAATTAAACCTATGCAAAATAGCCACTAATAGTGACATTTTATTTCTGAGTTTTGTCTCTTAAAATAAAGTGATTCATTTTTTGGTTGCCTGGTAAAGTGCTTCTCATGTATTCTTTATAGTTTATTTCCAGCAAAGCATATTTTCCATATATTCATTCACAGTTGAGAAATATTTATTTTGAACATGGCATTTTCTCTGAATCTTAGACATTCCAAATTGTTATTACTTCTCATCTCTTGGAAGTATGGTGTTTGTCTGGAAATTGTTTCTAAGTGAAGAATATACTAAATAAAATTTGCTCAGATGACTAATGTAAAAATAGCATGAGGTTCTGGAAACTATTTAAACTTTTGCCACACATTCAGTAATCTAGAGAAATGGTGCTGGAACTACTGACAATTTTAGGCAGCAGAGTGAAGTTTTATCCAAAAGAAAGAGAATGTTTTATCTTAGAAATGATATAACATTTGTTTCTTGTAGAAACAATATCAGTTTTCTTAGAATTATTAGCTTGTTGATTATAATAGTGATTAAATGAAGATAGTCTCTATTTTAAATTTATAAAGAAATTCTGTGATCCAAATGTGTAGGAAGAAGACTAGAAGTCTATCTGAATGAAATTTTCTGAATGTTAAAAAAATAAATTTTTTTGAAAAAAAATAATTTTTTTTGTGTTAGTTTGGGATAGGGAGACATATAAAACCCAAATATGTGAAGAATCGCCTTTGTACTAAATAGTCAATAAAGACAATTCAGACGGAATCATGGAATACAGGAATATGATAAAAGCACAAATGGATTAATAAAAAGCACTGGGCTATGAAACCAATTAAAATATGTAATCTAAGGCAAAACTCTTTTGATGAATTTGATTGGCCTGCTTGAGTTGCTTGAGTCATTTTCATAGTTGACCTAAATGATTTTTAGCAAACCACTTATCCTTGACCCTAAAAACATTACTCTAAATATGAATACAAGACACACATTGTTTATGTCTACCCTAACCCTGCTCTCTTAATGAAGCCAGCCTCCCCCTGTAAATCATGTTTCAGGAAGCATGTAAAAGCCCAGCCTTAGGCATCAACCCCATCCTGATGTGCACTTAGTATCCTGGCTCCTCAATTCCCTGGTATTCTTCTTTTTATTGCTATTTTTAAATTATGGGTAAATGACTTGGAAAATTTATTAGTTACCTTTCATTCCTGTATGCATTTCTCCTATTTTGTTCCCTGTACCTTAGGCAACCGTTTAAATGTACTTAATGTATATTTGAATGTATTTCATTTGTTTATGTCTTTCCAAAGTAAGTATTTTGTGCATGTTTTTAAATAAATGATAATATAAATGGCACTGAGTTATACATACATATATATGTATATATGCCAAGCACCATATTGTTGTTTCACCCGTGTAGAATACAGAAATTTGTGCATCCAATCTGTTTCTTTGAGGGGGTGCGACACCTATTTACTTACCCACTTTTCCAGTGATGGGTGCCCAGGTTGCCTCCAGATTCCCAGAAATACATATTAAAGTATAATGGTAGGCGGACCATGTTGGCTCAGCAGCAGAGTTCTTGCCTACCATGCCAGAGACCCAGGTCCAATTCCCGGTGCCTGCCCATGCCAAAAAAAAAAAGGAAAGTTTAATGGCATTTTCAGTGATGTCATTATGGAAATCTCCAAGAATTTTCAGATACATATACTAAGGAGTAAAATGGCTGGATCATAGGTTATCTGTATGTTTGATCTGAAGAACTGATGACAGAAAGTTCTGTTGAAGCACTACTTTTGTTTTCTCATTTTTATGCAATTTCATTGAGATATAGTCACATACCATATAATCAGCCACAATATACAATCAGTGGCTCACAGTTTCATCATATAGCTGTGCATTCAACACCACAATTTTAGAACATTTTCATTACTCCAAAAAAAAAAAAAGAAAAACTAAAAATAAAAAAGAACACCCAAAACATCCCAAACTCCTTCCCCCCCTATTATTTATTTAATGTTTTCTCTTTATTTCCTTATTCATCTACCCACACACTGGATAAGGGCCATGTCAGTCACAATGTTTTAAAATCACATGGTCACACTGTAAATGTTATATAGTTGTACAATCATCAAGAATCAAGGCTACTGAATTACAGTTCAACAGTTTCAGGTATTTCCTTCTAGCTACTCTAAGACACCAGAAACTGAAAAGGAATATCTGTATAATGCATAAGAATAACCTCCAGAATGACCTCTTAATTGTATTTGAAATCTCTTAGCCACTGGAACTTTATTTTATTTCATTTCTTTTCCACCTTTTGATCAAGAAGGCTTTCTCAATCCTATGATGCTAGGACCAGGCTCATCCCTGGGAATCATGTCCACACTGCAGGGAGATTTATACTCCTGGGAGTCATGTTCCATGTAGAAGTGAGAAGGAGAATAGTGAGTTTGTTTGCAGAGTTGGCTTAGAGAGAGAGGCCACATCTGAGCAACAAAAGAGGTTCTCTGGGCATGACTCTTAGGCATAGCTATCAGTAGACTTAGCTTCTCCTTTGCAGGAATAAGTTTCATAAGGACAAGCCCCAAGATTGAGGACTTGTCTCATTAAATTGGTAAACCCTAATACTTCAGAGAATATTAGGAATTCCCCAGGTGGGGAAGTTTAATATGTCCACATTCACCAGTCCCTCAAGGGGATTTTGTAGATGTTTTTGTGTTTTCTGCCCAAATTACTCTGAGATGTATCAGGGTGTTGCATTAACCTGTATAGAATAATAAGATCTCATTCCCTATTCAAGGGTTCATGTAATTATGTTGTTTGAATAAATTGATCATACAAGATAAATTAAATTAGATAGAGTGTTACAGAAAATACAAATTTTGAACCAAATAAACCTCTTCCTTTGGTCTCATACAAAGTTGAAGTTTTAAAATATGGACAATATCATCCTTTACCCTGTATTCTGATTTACCCTAATCCTAACCAGGCCAGCTTCATTCATATCTCTAACTGAAGTCTGATCTCTTTTCAGCTTCTTTAACAGTTGCTATATGGGGTAATGCTGACTTTTGTAGCAGCAGAACTCTAACTCTGAGTCTCAGATGTCACACAAATACCCAAAGTTCCAGTGAATGACCAGGTTATACACAAAAACTCAGTATCTCAGAATTTATAAATAAGAGTTAAAAATCAGGAATAAATGTGAGTACTGTAAGAGTTTACACCCTAGAAACCTTTAAAATAAGCTGGTTTGAACATTCTGTACTCCTAAATCATTGATTGCCCAATCTCTGTCTCTATTCTATCCCCTGATAACCTATGATCTTGAATTCAATTCTCAACATTTGCACATTATAGTTAATCCATATTGGTGAGGTCTTACAATATTTGTCTTTTTGTTTCTGGCTTATTTCACACAACATAATGTCTTCAAGTTCCGTTCACCTAGTTGCATGCCTCCCAACTTCATTCCTTGTTGCAGCCACTCAGTATTCCATTGTATGTATTCACCACAGTTATGCTTCTGTTAGGAGGAACCAAGGACTAGTTTCCTTGTTCAGTCTTTCAATCTCCACCTGACAGATTGGCACTGATATATAGGCACCCTAGTATGTGCAAAGGGATTACTCCGCTCCTTCCAGAACAGGACCAAGAACCCATGATGGAAGTGGAGGCTGTCTCTGCACCATGCTGGGGAGGGCATGGGGGCAGGGCCAGTAAGGACACCATGAGCTTCTCCTAACCCTGTTCCCCCCTTTTAAAAAATCTATTTTTCAAAGCTGCCTTTTATTGACTCAGCACTCACCCATTTACCTGTCTTCTGGAATTTCGAGGAAGATGGCTTTGCTGGTTGTCCAAAGATGCTGTGGGGAAACAGATTGCTGGAACATTTTACATAATCATCTTGGCTGACTGCTGTCAAGCACATTGCATATCTTACAATTTTGATCTTTGATTTCCCCTTTTGATATTGCTTGCCTATACATTTTTCCTATATTTTATTGCATTGTTTATATAGTTTTCATATTGAGGTTCCTCATATGACCATTCCTGATTATATTTTCCTTTAGAATTATTTACCCTTCTGAATTTTAATATATATATCTCTTTGCTTTTCTTTATAGTTTTACCACTTACATATGCATGCCCAAACAATGTAGTTTAGTTTTTACTGATTTTGAATTTAATATAAATATAATCATAAACAAATATGCTTCTCTATCTGACTTTTTATGATCAAAATTATGCTTTTAAGATTTATCTCTGTTGCTGCAAATGTCTGTACTTTGTTCATTTTAATTACTGCGCAGTATTGCTTTGTATAAATATACCACTATTTGTTTATCCATTTTACTATTAATGGGCATTTGAGTTGTATCTGATTTGGGGCTATTTAAAATATTACTACTCTGGAACATTCTTCTCCCTAAATCTTGGTATACACATTATAGAGTATTAACCAAATTCTTTTTTAGTTACATGCATTTAAAATAGACTGTATTTGGCTTTTCTTTCTTTGCATGTGTATATGTGTGTGTTTTCATCATAATTAATTTTATGATTTATATTTTCAAGTTTGGTTTAAAAATGTGCAGAAAAATCAGAAATATGTTCTGTATTTTCTTCTATAATTAAAAAATATCTTTCTCATTTAAGTTCTCAATCCATATGAAATAGTTCATCCCCACTCATCTGCAGTGCTCCATCTTTCATATGTAAATCTTTTACATATGTATGAATTTATTAGTAGGTTCTCAATTCTGACCCATTCCTTCATTTGTCTTTTATGGTGCCAATACCGAGTTATTTATTATTTTATATGAATTTTAGATTTAATTTGTCAATTTATACAAAAGATCCTCCTGCGACATTTTGATTGGAATGACATTAGGTAAGTGTATTACCTGAGGAGAATAGACATGGTTAAAATACTGAGTTTCCTTTTAATGGGAATATTAAATCTCTTGAATTATGTAGGTTTCCTTTAATGAAAACCAAGAATGTTTTAAAATATGCTGCATGGAGCTAGTTTATATCTTTGATAATTCATATTTCTTTTTGCTATTTTAAGTTGTATCTTTTAGACATAATTTCTAGCTGTTTGCAGATGATACATGATAATGGAATTGATTTTTGTATATTTATTTTAAAATTTATCTTTGTTATTGACCTCTTATTTATTGCCTTGCGGTCAGAGAACATGGGCTGCATGATTCCAATACTTTAAACTAGAAAGGATTTTAATGACACCCCCCCACACACACAAAGAGGTTCTGCTATCATTCTCCCTAGAGGAACCTCTGTATGTCTCTCCATAAATCCACGATTGGTCTAAGGTATGGATAGATGTTGTCACCTAGAACTGTGATTCTTAAGGTTGGGGGCGGGGATGGAGGTTTTCCCTTCCAGAGGAAATTTTGGTAATTGTTAAGAACATTACTTTTTTGTTGCTCACAATATTGAAACTGTCATTTTGACGGTGGAGGTGGGGATCCTACACATCCTGGAATGCAGGGGAAAAATTGTCCCACACTGTGCATGACTTTTCAAAGTTTTGCCAGACATTCATGTAAGTGAAAATTCATTTGTAATTATTTGAGCTGAGAAACTAACTTCATTGGTACATAAAGCACAAAATATGTCCTGTATGACTTTACAATACAATGAATTTCCCTGGAGTACAACTGCCAAAGAAGTCAATATGACTATAATTATTTACTCTTTATATCTAGAAGCCAAATAAAAAATATATATGTGGTTATCCTATGGATATTATCTTGAATGCATATTGGTTTACTATAGGTAGGTGCAAGACCTTATGATTCACTACACTGTCTAGTGTAACCATGGTTACACTACATAATGAAATGCACTTACATAATGAAATTCATATCATGTTATTTTAAATTCCTTTCTTTCATTTCCTTTTTTAAAATTGCAATTAGGACAGTATATTGATTTGTTTTGAATGCTAAGAGGTTATATTTTCTAAGAATTTCATTCCATGTTAGTAAAGGAGTGTTACAAAATATTTCTTATAAAGGTGCACACAGAACCAGGAAGGGTTTAGAATCCTTTATCTAAATGGGGAACCAGTTGGTAAACCATACACGGTAACTTCCCTTTTTAAACAGTTTTAAAGTTCCACCCAAATTCACAAATACAGTAGGCTAAGTTTGGCAATAATATTATGTGCTTGTATAAAAAGACTGAAAAAGTTGACCTTTGTCCTGATAAAAGGATTTTTTTGGTCAATTTTTAACAAGAGGGTTAAGAAACCACTTTCAGAGGAAAAAAACCTGAAGATAGAGTTTGGACTGGCAGTGTCTTTTTCCTTGGTGGCTTACATCTGGTGCTGCTAGTATTTTCCTTTTCAACTAGAAGGCTAGATTGAAACAGCTCTAAAAGAATGGCAGAGTTTCAAATTACATGTAATTAACCTTATTTAAAAATTCAGTATTTGTAATCTTTGGACGAGAATTACTATTTTCAAACTATTCTTTGAATTTGTGTTTCATTAGATATTGAGCTTAAATCATTGAACAAATTCTTGGTTGGTATTATTTGGTATAATCATGGAGAATAATTACCATATTTTTATGAAGATAGCTATTAGCTGTGCTATATAGCCCTCTTTTTCATGACTTAGAGCTATGCTTGAAAGTTCTTTAACTTCGTTCACGACTCCCTGTATTTGGAATCGCTCACCTCTTCCTCTAAATCTGCCTTTTATATTATGTGTTTAGTCTGTTGCTACAGTAGTCGGTCCTATGCTTCTGCTGTAGGTGATAGGCATGGCAATTCTGCCCCCGCAATGGCTAGAATAAAGGAGGGTGTGAATGAATGGGAGGATCATTCACTACACTCTACCCCAAATTCCATGAGAATGTGAGCTACTGTCTACAAGTTGAAGGAACAGGAAATCTAAGCTGGGTCATGAAGCCAAATGTATAAAGTAGTTCCTGACTCTTAGACTTGAGACGAAGGACTAGCTAACAGACATCTGAATCATACGCATTATAAGACGAAGGAGATAGATTTTTATGATTCACATTTTCTCCTGACCACATGCCAACTGTCTTTTCTGCCTGACTGACCAAATGCCAAGTATCCTTTGGAGATTTTGCTGATGTTTTTAGTCATCTGTAAATCTCATTACTTTTTCTAACAGTATTTCCAGAACTTCTTTTTTGTTTACTTTTCCATTTACTTTCTGATAGTTTTCCAGAGTATATTTTACTTAAGTTATTATTTTTAACATGTGTCTGTAAAGTGAGTTGTTTTGCTTAAAAATATAATTGTAAATATGAATATATAACTGGACTGCTGTCTCTTGATATTTTAATTAATTAATTAATATACATTAATTAGACTTAATAGGAATACCAAATGGAGATACTGAATGGATTCTGTGTGATTATGTTGATAATAAATTGCATAAAGCATATTTTTATTCCTGTAATTTTATACCGGAAAGTCTAGATAAAGTGTCATATTAGAGAATAGAGAAATTCAATAGCTTTTTAAAGATAACCTTTAAAAAAATCTATAATTAAATACATGTCAAATAGGTAGATATGCTAACCTTTCAAAGAATTTGAGTATCTCCATGTATGTCTGACCTGAACTCTTGCTTCTGGCAACCTTATATTTAAATCACTGCAAACATACAGGTTTCTGTTTTATTATTAAAAATTTCAGGGAAGGAGAAATAGTAAGAATGTCTGTTAGTAACTAGGTCTCATGCTTTTCAAAGTTCAGTGGAAGTAAGATCGTCTTTTTATATAACCTGAATTCCTACCACAGAAATGTAATTTCCCTTTTACAGACTCTACATGGAGAACATCTGGTCACCATCTTCTTTCTTTCTTTTACATTTTGCCAACCACCATTAGCAGAATCCTCTCCTCTGACCTTTGCTATCCAAGTCTGACCCTTCAAAGTCCCACTTTATTTTTGTCTGTGGTGTGTGGGCATGGTATGCAGACAATAGAGTCTGCTTACCTCAGCCTCATTGGACACCTCATTTTTTGACCTTTGCTAGGCTCAGCTCCCAAGAACTGGAGCCACTGATTTTCATACCACGAGTCTTAGTCCTGCCCTACATCCTAGACCAAATAGGCCATTCAGTGGGTGGCAGCACAGCCTCGTCCACCCAAGGAGGCTGACTCTATTAATTACCTTCCCAGGCCTAGAAGCAGGGACCTCCCCATGGTCACTGGGCTCTCTAAATAGTCTCAGCTGCCAACTAAATAGAATTGCTGGCCACTGGACTCCTACATTGCCCTAAAAAGTCACATCTCTCTTTGCTAAAAGACTTTGAATGTTAAGTCTATGTGTGACTTTCTGGAAGACTGTGAATCCCCTGAAACTGCCCATAAAATGTTGTGTTTGTATGCATCTCTGTTCTCAGAGACTTTACACTTTAAGCAATTCCTTAAAGAAGAATGTATAATTACAAAGTTTAAAATCCAGTTATGATTTAGATATACATACTGAAGTATGTAGGAGTGCAATATCATGGTTTCTGTAACCCATATAAAATAAAATTAAAGAAAAAACTCACTTTTTTGTTCCCATAAGTCCTTATGGCCAGCATTGGGCATTTCCTTGGATGCCTGCCGATTTGCCTTGTCATTTTCTGTGTCCTTCCAATGTGGATTCCTATGTAGTCACCAGACCTCAGTCCTCAAAGTCCCATGGCCCTGGTAGATTCCTCTCAGAAGACAATAGGCTTTCTTTTTTGTAGAAAGCCTGCCCAACTTTCTAAACTTATTTCACCTCTCTGTCCAGATAGAGATTCAGCCATTAAAAATGGGGCCTGAATCCTGACTTTGTTTCCCAGGCCTAAACTCTGTGTGGTCAGTTACTGTAGCCAAATATCTCTGTGTCTACTTAAGAGACAAGGGCAAATCTTAGGTCGTTTTAACTTCTTCATTCACCACAGCAGCCTCTGACACCAACCAGTAAGTACAAAGATGTGAAATATGAATGTTTCTCCAGATTATTCTTCTTATGTCAAATTTGTTATTGAAATTAGGGAAGAAAGACACCAAAAGGGAATAATTAATTATATGGCTAATCATAGTCCCTAAAATTAAAAAAGAGATACAGTTTGACATATGGTCTAAACGTGGGACAAAATAATTGGAGTAGAGGCTACCTTGGAAAATTGGTGACATATGGTTACTATTAAAGTGGAACAATTATGCTGTTAGTGTGTGAGGTTAAAAATAACCTTGGAAAATTGGGACTTGAGTGAATATCACTGTAAGACTATAAATGGAAAAATCTTAGAATGGCATACCACAATTAGTCACATATTTCTTTTCACGTTTTGAGAGGAAATTAATACATATTTCTTGATTGCATGTCTCTTAACGTACGTTCTTTTTCTTTTTTTTTTTTGAATAGCAACTGCTCTGCCAAAAAGGCATTTCTAGGCTAGAATGGACCAAGGGTTCAATTACAGATTACTTGGCTCTGGGGTATTTAAAGGGAGACTGGAAGTCATGAATCATTCCTTTCCTACCCGTATATATATATACATTTCACATCTCTGAGATCCTGATTTGCTCTTTTTGTAAGGTTGTGTAGGTAAAGGCAGAGGATAACATTGGAATTGTCAGAACATAAACTAAAATACCTATAATGAATTCTGGAACACATCTGGTTAATTTTTGTCAGCTGAGGAAACCAGGTCATGGTTTGGCAACTGATTCCCCTGGCTCATTTGTCTGTCAGAGCTGGATTTGATACCCAGTTCTCTTGGCTGTTGGATGAATGCTCTTCTTATTTCATGCTGTTCTCTGAACCCTCAGCTATCTTCTGGGCTACTACAGCTGCTGATGACTTCCTCTTTTGGTTTAAAGTGGAATAAAATTCCAAATATGAATGGAAAAGAATCTTTCTTGTACTACAAGTCTCCCTTTTTTACAAACAGACATGAACACATATCTCTTTCATATCACTTTACAATCTTTTGTTTTGCGGGTAGATTTAGTTATGAAACCGCATATGGCCCTCTTTCAGCAGTCCTGGGACCAGAATCACTGTGACAAGCAAAGATAGGTCACTTTCATTTTTTACTGAGTTAATTATCTTTGTGTCCAATAAAATGATCAGATGTCATTAGTTAAGGTGGTCCTTTTAGGAAAAGATGGTAATTTAAAATTATGGAGAAAACAATTATATAAATTATTTTGGGCGTAAATTTAGACAATATAGGACAACTATCAGCCCCAATATTTTAGTTTTTAGGAACAAGTGGGAAAAAACATGAGGTTGATAATCACTGGCAAAATTTTGTGGCATTATTATCTGGAACTATACTTTTATACTGAGAGAAATAAACTGTATAGCAGAAATAATAGAAGTTAACACAACAGAACTTATTTTCACATAAAATTCATTTCACAACAAAAGGGGTTAGTTGAATTTTAATAAGAGATAATATTGTATGTAGCCAGAAAGGCTTTTGTTTGATAAGATAAAATATACTCATCCCCATTTGAGGTAACATTATACTTGAAGTTTTGTACTTAAATTATTTGGTTGCTATTAATGGATGCTCTCAATTATTTGAGGGCAGGGAAAACCATTATCTTAGTTTTCTTTCTATTCACATGAAGTAGTTCATTTATCTCTATATCATATATGTTAAAAAAGTTTATTGACAATGATGCCATTTATCACTGTAGTTGCGATAATAAACATCAGATATGTGTTATATTTATACTTTTCATTTTACATTATAATTCAGGAATATAAAATTTGTTTTATAGCTATGTGCTTTAATTAATTGGATTATATTGAGGTTCAGATCATGTTTCTATATACACGTATTCTTCATTTTATTATGCTTTACTTTATTGCAGTTTGTAGATATTGCACTTTTTACAAATTGAAGGTTTGTGGCAACTGTGCTTCGAGCAAGTCTATTGGTGCCGTTTTTTCCAACAGCATTTGCCCATTTTGTGCCTTCATGTCATATTTTAATAAGGTATGTACATTGTTTTTAAAGGCATAATGCTATTGTACACTTAATAGGCTATACTATAGATGGCTACTGGCACCCACTCCTCACTCTTGCGGCAGGTCGCTGTAGGGTCCAGTTCCTGGCTAGGTCACTGGTAATGAAAAGGGACTTAAAAATCCTCTTTGCCAAAAACAGGTGTGGGCATGGCCAAATACTAATCATGGCTTTTAATCAGGATTGTTGGATGCCTGGTTTGGGTGGTAGGCAGCTCTTGTTTCAACTCTCTTTTGGACAACAGCAGCAGCAATCACTGTTTCAACCCTCTGGGGACAGGGGCAGAGACAGTGGAGATTTAAAGACATCACTTGCCTGGGGTTTGGGGGACAGTTGGTTGAAGGGCTGCATTTTATGGGCAGGCCAGGAAAGCCCAGCTTTAGGGATCCATAGGAGAAGCTCTTCAGATCTTCTTGATCCCCTCCTTGGGGCAATTTGGAGCTGGTTTGTGCCCACTTTGTGGGTCCTTGGATAGTTTGGCTGGGAAAGACTGACTTGGAAAAGTCTTCTCTGTCATACCTCTCCTCCCAGTATTTGCCATCCAGGTAAAACCATTTGCCTAAGAAAAGGAAAGTAGTGTAAGGAATTATAGAAGCCGATATTCTGTGGCAAAGGCCTACTGGATTCAAGCCCCAGATAGAGAGGTATGTCTCCTGGGAAATAGAGGAGACAACCAAGTTGGAGGACTCACATTTCCAAATCTGAAAACTTATTACAAAGCCATAGTAATCAAAACAGTATGGTACTGGCACAAGGACAGACATATAATGCAAGAGAGCTCAGAAATCAACCCTCATGTTTATGGCCAACTGATTTTTTTTTTTTTTTTTTTTTTGTATGCTGTATGGCAGGGGTCACATTTCATTCTTTTTCGACTTTTTTTTTTTTTCTTTAACATGGGCAGGCACCGGGAATTGAACCCGGGTCCTCTGGCATCGCAGGCAAGCATTCCTGCCTGCTGAGCCACTGTGGCCCACCCTCATTCTTTTTCTATGTGAGTATCCTTTTATTGCAGCACTATTTGTTGCAGTTTTGTTTGTTTGTTTTTTCTTTCTTTCTTTGCTTGTTTGTTCATTTTTGGGGAAGTGCTTGGGCTGTGAATCGATTTTTGACAGGGTGGCAAAGACAACTCAATTAGGAAAGAATTGTTTTTTGACAGATGGTGCTGGGAAAACTGAATCTCTATTTGTAAAAAAAAAAAAAAAAGAGGACCCCCTACCTCATGCATATAAAAAAAATCAACTCAAAATGTATCAAAGGCTTAATATAAGAGCTAGAACTATCAAACTTCTGGGAGAAAACATAGGGAAACATCTACAGATTCTTGTTTAGGCAGTGGTTTCTTAGATTTTACACCCAAAGCAAGGCAACAAAAGAAAAAAAATAGATAAATTTTACCTCATCAAAATTAAAAACTTGCCCTTGAAGGGCTTTATCATGAAAATAAAATGACAATCTACAAAATGGCAGAAAATATTTGGAAACCACATACCTATAAAGGATTAATATTCAAAACATATAAAGAAATCCTTCCACTTAACTACTAAAAGGCAAGCAACCCAATTTAAAAATGGACAAAAGACTTGGATAGATATTTCTCCAAAGAGGATATACAAATGGCCAGAAAAATACATGAAAAGATGCTCAATAATCTTAGTTCTTCAGGGAAATGGAAATGAAAACCACAGTGAGATACCATTTAATATAATCAGGATGACTGCTTTTTAAAAAAATACAGAAAACAACAAGTGTTGTAGAGGATGCAGAATAAATATTCGTTTATTGCTGGTGGCAATGTAAAATGGTGCAGTCACTCTGAAGACAGTTTGGTGGTTCCTTGGAAATCTAAGTATAGAAAACTATATGACCTAGTAGCCATTACTAGTTTATACCCAAAAGAACTGAAAGCAGTGAATCTATCAGATATTTGCACACTGATACTCAAGGTGGTATTATTCACAATTGCCAAAAGATGGAGGCAACCCAAGTGTCCATTGATGGATGAATAGATAAATAAAATATGGTATATACATACAATGTAATATCATTCAGACATGAAAAGTGATGAAGTCCTGATACATGCAACATTGATGGACCTTGAAGATATCACATTGAATGAAATAAGCCAGAAACAAAATGGCAAACATATAACCTCACTGATTTGAAACAATTATAAAAAGAAAACTCATGGAGTCAGAATCTACAATATAGATTACCAGGGGAGAGCATGGAGTTACAGAATGGGAAGTTGAGACTTAAAATGTAAGGGTTCCTATTTGGAATGATAGAATTGATTTGGTAATGAATGGTGATGATGGTAGTGCAACACTATGGAACAATTAACAGTACTACAATATGTATCTGAATGTGATTAAAAGAGGAAATGTTAGATTGTATATATGGTAAAGGAATAAAATGTTTAAAAAAATCTATGAAGGGTGCATGGGTGGTTCGGTGGTTAGAATGCCCGTTTTTCATGTGGGAGGCCCAGGTTTGATTCCCAGACCATGCCCCCCCCCACAAAAAAAAATCTATGGAACTACACTAAATGAACAGTGAACACTAAGTTAAACCATGGACTTTAACTAATAGTACAATCATAAAAATCTGCTATCATCATATGTAACAAATGCAAGCTGTTGTTGTTGGGGTGCTATATAAGAATCTTGTATTTTTTGCATGATTGTTTTCTGTAAGTCCACATCTTCTCTAACGAAGAAAAAAAAAGTGAGGTGGTTTACCTCCCAAACTGACACAAGGTGCACATTTTTTTTTGCACCCCTTTGTAGCGTTTGCTTCGGATGCAATGCGGTCCTCTTTTTTGGCTTCTGGTGACAGGCAGAGGCAGCCTGACTCTGCTGCAATGTCTGGGTGATCGTTCAGTGCCACAGAGAGTAGCTATAGTCAGAGTGGGGAGAGCTGCCAGGAGCCTAGGCAGAAGCACATTACCGGAGCCCAGGAGAAGTGGCAGCGGGTATGCTTTCTCTCTTAAGCATGCTCAGGCAGGTTTCCCTCATTCATACCCTCAGGGTTTGGAAATCTTGATGGCATATGTGTTTGGCTAGCTGCCCTCCCAGGACATTTTAAAGCTCTGCCCAAGATTTTTCAGTGGAATAATGGTGCTGATTTAGTTTATTGACTATAGCAGCTTTGACTTGCTAAACTACATATAAGCCAACCAGTGTTTGCAGGCCTTATAACTGCTGTTTGTGAAATGTGTAGATGCTTGCCTACACAATGAAATGTAATGTGACCCAAGAAGGATAAACAACTATCATTTCTTGTTATATTATAGCACAAAATGTGCTTAAGAGTTAAAATTACCTTAGTTGGGAGAAGATTTACATTTTAACTTCTGCAGAGATTTTGTGAAACTAAGAAACTAACCAGGGCAATCAACAGCAGACCAAATTATAAGAATTCAAGAATATTTAGAGCACCTTTAATTTTGCTTCCCAGCCATAGTTTTCAGGATGATGAAACGTTAGAAGTATTGACCACAGGAAGAGTTAGTCTGTGGGAATAACATTTATGAAATAGTTGATGGGTTTTCTCTGAATTATTTGTCATTGAGTGAGTGAATGAACCATCAAATACTTGTGCATCAAATAGTTGTTCATCAGGTTTATTCATCTGAGACAACAATCTTCTAAGAAAACTAGGAAAGTTGCAATGGGAAAATGACATTCTCCTTACCCTCACAGAGCTATGAGTGGAGTTTAGTTATATACCAAGTCTTTAAATGCAAGATTGCGTGTGGTAAGGGTCAAGAATGATGCAAAGTCCTGTGAAATTTCAGGTGCAGGGAAAATCAAATTTAGTGTGGTTTTCAGAGAACTTTCACCAAATTTAATTAGAACCTAAAATGTGCTAAGTGCTGGTAATACAAAGATGAAGAAACCAAGCATCTGAGATTAGGTAGGATTTTGGTAGATGGAAATTGGGGTGAAAGAGGTGGCATGAAGAATGGTATAGTAGAGGTAAATGTGTGTATGATATGTAGAGTATAAGGAATATTTAACAAATTTGAGGACACAAATTTGGGAAGGAGCAGTCTGGTCCAAATAACCCATCAACTCTCACATTCCAGAGATATGATTTATAGCTAGTATTTATAGAGCACTTTGTGTCATTTATGGTGCAAAGAACTTGGCATGGATTATTGACTTCAATTCTCATAGCATCTCTGGAGGTAGGGAGTGTGATTATTTATACTGTAAGATGAGAACAATGAATCTCAGAGGGTATAGTATCTTGACAAAGATCATATATCTAGTAAGTGGAAAAGACAGGGCCTGGGATAAGGGCAGTCTGACTCCAGAGCTATGTAGCCATTAAGTCATTCAGCCATCTAGTTCCTGGTCTTATTGATGATAAATCTGAAATGTTTCTTAAAAATGAGATCCTTTACTCCGTCAGCACCATTGTGTTATCCGTTTAGCTATCATCATCTCTCATCACCATTATTGCAGTGTTCTCTTAGCTTCCATGCCATAAGACATTTTCTCTTCAAAACTACCCAAATTGCCTTTCTAATAAAAGAAGATTTGAACATATCACTACTTTGTTTAAATAGTACATGATTGTGTCCTGTTGCCTTGAAGAACAAACTCAGACTTCTTGCTGTGGCATATGATGGTCTCAACAATCTGGGCCTGGTCAACTTTCCTTCACATCCCCATTATCCGCAACTCCTCCCTCTCCTCAGCCCTCTCAGATCCAGCCATGCTCAAATATGCTTTGACTCCAAAATTCTAGATGAGCTCTTGAACCCCTTTTAAATGTTATTTTTTATGCCTCTTGAGAGTTCATGTGGAGGAATAATGGAAATAGTGAGAAATAAGCCTGATAAAAGAGACTGGAGTTCAAAACAATAAAGGGCTTAGGGATTTGGAATTTATTAAGTACATAATGAAAAACCATTGACAATTTTAAAACAAGGGGGAAAATTGCTTCATGGTGGTCATTTAGAAGTACTAATTTGTTGGAATGGGCAAAAGTGAGATGTTAGAGAGATTCTGTCTGATTAGTTCACTGATGAATCCCAAGGGCAATGAACACTACCTGGAAAACGGTAGGTGCTCTATAAATATGTGCTGAATGAATGAATTCCAGAATAATTTCTGGGGATTAATGCTTACACAATCTCATTCTTTTTCTCTCCTACACACATGATTGCTCTCTCTTTTTCATCCATTCTGACCTATTTCCT
This sequence comes from Myrmecophaga tridactyla, assembly GCA_004026745.1. Classification (NCBI taxonomy): domain Eukaryota; kingdom Metazoa; phylum Chordata; class Mammalia; order Pilosa; family Myrmecophagidae; genus Myrmecophaga; species Myrmecophaga tridactyla. The sequence goes on along the minus strand of PVIY010008394.1, from coordinate 48,354 downwards.
CATTTATTATCATTGAATAATTTTCTAAGTTATTATTCTAATCACAATTAATATTCAACATATATTTACTAATTACCTATTAAGTTACAAGATCAGGTGAGGGTGTTTTCTCAAACTTTATCATCATGTAATCTCACAAAAATCCTTTGGGATAGGTTTCATTGCGCCCATTTTGCACATGAGCAGTGCCCAGAATTCATGCCATTGAAGAGGGTAGAGAACCCATATTAGATTTTGGGACTTCTGGCTCCAAATCCTGTTCTTTTTACACGGAAGGAATTGAACAATTCACCTTGAGATTTCTATTATGTCTCTGCTAAAACATGGTGACTAATTCGGCTCCACTTTGGCCACCATTTCTTAATTAAAATAGAAATTGCAAAGGATAAAGGAGCGAAGATCACAAGGAATCTCTACAAGGGAGCAGGGTTGAGAGATTTATTTTCTCAATGGAAGCAGAGATATGAATATATTGTAGTCTTGGGTGAAAAAAGAAATAATATAGAGTAGTGTGAGCATACTTATATATCAAGATCATTTAAAAGATGTAGGTAGGGATAGAATTAGGGGCTGAAGTAAACTGTGGATTAGCCTTGGAAAGGAAGAAGGGTATATCTTTCTTTAATGAAGTAAGAAAGTAGAGAAGACAATAGAATTCTGAAATAAATCTTCAAGTAGGAGAGGGAAAGGGAATGAAGTATATCATACCAGTAAATTTATTCATTCTATTGACGATTCTAACAAATATGTTTGCTATACATAGCAAATGTGTGGAAGTTGGTTAAAGTAGTAGTATCTAGAGATTAAAAAGGAGCCTGGTTAAATTGTTTTACTTGTGTGATAGTTAGGGTAATGTGTCAACCTTGCCAAGAGTTGTTTGGTTGTTTGGTTAAGCAAGCACTGGTCTGATACTGTGAGGCTATTTCGTGGACCTAAATTATTAGTAAATTGATTGCATCTATGGCTGATTATATCTGCAACCAACTGAGGAGATTGCCTTCAACAATGAGAGGCATTTCATCCAATCAGTTGAAGGCTTTAAAAGGAGACATGATGATCTCAGCAGTTAGAAGAGAGAATTTCCATTTCTACTTCCACAAGCCACCTTCTCCTAGGGACTTCATAGGAAACCTTCATCAAAATTCCCAAGTTGCAGCTTGTCCTATGGAATTTGGATTTGTGCATCCCTATAGTCAGGTGAGACAATTTTTTAATAAAAATCTCATAATATTTACAGATATCTCCTGTTGGTTCTGTTTCCCTAGAGAACTCTGACTAATACTGCTTGGCTAAGAGCATGGATTCTGGAGTCAAACTTTGAGTTTTGACCCTGGTTCCTCCATTTACTAACTGCATGCCCTTATTAAGTTACTTAACTTCTCTGTGTTTTAATCATCACCTATATAATGGAATAAATAGTACCAATCTCATAGGTTCTGCACATAGTAAACGGCAGTTGTTACCATGCTGCTCCAGTTCCCTGGGACCTAAGTTATCCTGAATATTGTTTATTCTTTTCATTTAGTATGTATCTTCATTGGAAAATATAATGGCTTAGCTAAAAACCAGAAGTGAAATGAGTTATCTTCTTTCCAGCCACACCAATGTACATAGAATGATACACAGATACTTATACTGGCCTCAGTCAAGCTGACAGCTTGTGACTGAGTAGTACCTTTGTTGTTTTTTCTTAATTGAATACTCAATCACATATAATAACATTATATAAAAATACTCCTTCTAAAACCTTAATTTTAGATTTAAGAATAAAATGGGATAAACTCCCAAACACAGTTTACCATACTTTTAAGTATGCTAAAATCTTCTGAGTTTTGGATTATTTTTTAATAAACAAACTTTAGATCCTGGATTACCATAGGAAAATATGGCTAATCTACTCCCTATTTATAAGTTAGTTGCTGGAGTCTGGCCATAATATACACATTAAAACTTGAACTTCAAGGTCAATTGGAGTAAGAATTTAAACTTTGAGTGAATGATAGGTTCATTGCTTAGAAACTGCTACCTTCTTTTCTTTTGAAATGATATGAAGACTGTCTCTGAATTTTGGCTATCTAGGTATACTTGTAATTAGTGATAATAACTAGTATGAGATTTCAGCAACCATTTTAGGAATTTCAGCAAAGAAAAAATAATCCTGAGGTAATACATATCTACTCTATAGAATGCTAACTTCATTTCCTGAAAGTTCGTTTTAATAAAACCTTTCTTAGCATGCCAAAGAAAACTACAAAATTGGCTACTCTTGTGACAAATGGTAAAAAAAAAATCACTATACAATTTTGAGTTAAGACAATTAGTGATTTTTCTCAAATCCTTTGAGATATTATAACTTTCTCCTTTTTTTGGAATTATTTCTTAATCTAGCTATCAAAAATAGCCATAAGGATACTTTAAAACTATTTTAATAATACTGAAACATAACTTGACCAACTATTGAATGAAAATATTATGCAAAATGGCCAGATATGCCAAGTAACTTGAATTATTACTCAAACCACAGCAGCTCTTCAGAAATTGTTGTAATAGAAATATTGAATCATAAATTGGTCAGTTTTGTAGGGAAAGGGTGGTTTGAAAGTTATAGTAGAAATTAAAAAATAAGAAGGAATGGTAAAATTGTGAGGTTAACTTAAATCACAGACTATAAAAAGCAGAAAGAACTTGGAGTTTTTCAATACATAGCAAGGTATGAGAAAATTAGAGTTTTATAGAGACTCAGAAATGATGAAATACAATCTTCACTAAATACTAAAAGCTGTTTTCCTTATTAACAAATAATTTATGTCATGTACATTCAATAATTCTTTTTTTGTCTCAAATTATTTTTCTTTCTAGAAAAGTACATACAAAGTAAACTTTCCACATTTACAGATCTGTTCTTCCACTAATACGCCAGTGGTTGCTGCCAAATACTTTTGAAATAGTTTAAAATATATTTCACCATTCAGCATCTGTTTCTTCTCTATTTTTTTAAAACATGGAAATAGCTGTAGATAAGGGAAACTTTTCTGAAATGCCAGAATTTGTTGTACAAACATAAATTATGACATACACAGCTATTTCTTGAGAATGAAAACTACTAATCCATGACACTGGGGAAAGTACCAGTTCCCTAGTATACTATGACATTTGTAGATTGTATTATGGGTGTTCTGCTTTTCTAATATTTTGGAGCTACTAGTAAAAATGATGTGTGTTTTTTTTTTTCAGTGTAGCTTCAACTATTTTGGGAGTAAAATATTTTCAAGTGAATTATAGTGCTCTTACTCCTAGAAAAATTAGAATATATTGATTTTAAGCTTTTGAATATTCACCAAATATTCCTTTAAACCTATCATTGTGCAATGCATTGTGCTATCTGATATAATGTGATAGTTTAAACACTTTAAACATTTTACAACATGGTTTTCTAGACTGGTATACCAGGTATTCCAGTCCTCACTGTGACAATAGGTACACTGCAAGAAGTGTCCTGTGGGCAAATGAATTTGGTAAAGCTGGGTTTCTCTAATGAAGAGTTCTAATATGTGTTGTGAATCTTGAAAATGGCTTATAGCATACATGTTTCACAATTTTATTTAACCAGAGAACTTTTTTTGTGGAGAACGGATGGGTGCATAGTCCCTATTAACACATGTATGTCTCCACTGGTTTGTGGACACTAATTGAGACTGTTGGTTCAGGAGTCACCAGAAACCAAAAGGACCCTTTTCTCTTTGATTTCACTCCCTGGAATCTCCTGAAGGTAAGTAAGTTTTTTAATGTCTTTTTTTTTATTCACTCCATAGCCTTGCATTTTTACTTTTTTCTTTTGCATGGGCCGGCACCAGGAATCGAACCCAGGTCTCCAGCATGGCAGGTGAGAACTCTGCCACTGAGCCACCATTGCCCACCCCCTGTGTTTTCACTTTTTAACTGACATCTCTTTGGGATGTTCTTGTCCATCGCTCCGCTCTTCACTTTTACATTGCTTGTACCCTCTGAATGTTGTCAGCGTCCTCATAGCCTGTCTAGGGCCTGTGCTAGCATATAAAGACAAGCAGTGTCCCTACGACCTGTGCCTGGACCTCCACACCATTCTATCTGTCTTGGAGTTAAGGTGATCTCTCTTTTCTGAATGGTAGAGAAACATTTCCTCTGTCTTGCTGTTTTGTTGTTCTGTTTTATTTAATAATGGTGTGGGGCCATTATTACTGCTCAGAAGAATTGGCTTGATAAGTTCTTTCCATTTTAATATCCACCACCTTTGAGTAGAAAACACTGGAATTATTTCGGGCTTATTTCATGTCTTCCCTTTCTTATGACTCACAGGCAGCCCTGCCCATTCCAAAAGGATGTGTCTGATAACTTCTAACGCTGCTTCAGTTTCTATCTTCAACCATAGTTACTCTCACCGAGGAGATGGCTCACTAAATCTGACCCATTGTACAAAATTTATTCCTCATTTCTATTGATTGCTCTGTAAGGGGAGGCTTTCTCTCTCTCTGCCAGCTATTTTTTTTTTTTTATCCCATCCTCACCTTACATTCTATATCACATCTGTTTAAAATCTAAATGTGGACAGGGTTCAATTTCCTTTCACATGTAGTCCTCAGCCTCATGTAGTCAAAGCACATAGCCAAGTGCTATTAGGGATGTCACATATCTCCATTTGCCACAATTCCCAGCCTCAACTTTGACATAGCTGGGATGGCTCTTTCAGTGAATTAGTCTATGAAACAAAGACACCTATAGAAACTAATGAGAGGCTAACTAGTATTTGGCCTGTCATAATTTGTATACTGTTTCTGGGTTAGAAATGGATTTTCAGGTATCAATAAGTAATTTGGAAAGTGTCATATGATATACGTTTTTGGGGAAGTTTGAGATGTTTTTTGTCAGAAATGAAATGGCATATTTCTGTTCAAGTTAACAAAATAAAGTTTCATGAGTATTTACAATGGCACATAAGTAAAATTGCCATTTATCATAGAACCTCTTTTTATTGAAGTCTAGTTTGTTTTCTTCACTAAGTTAAGTGGTCTCTACCATATTAGCTGTGACACAGTTCAATAGCACACACTTGAGCTTTTTTAGCCAGAGGAGTCATATAAACCTAAGTTGTCATACTACCAATAGGGGAAATGCAGCTTTGACTCTACCAAAATGATGAATTATTTTCCCAGCAAAATTAATTTTAAAAATATCCCTTGATTTTATATCAGTTAAGAATATGAAAGACCAAAAACATAAGTTGTCATACTACCAATAGGGGAAATGCAGCTTTGACTCTACCAAAATGATGAATTATTTTCCCAGCAAAATTAATTTTAAAAATATCCCTTGATTTTATATCAGTTAAGAATATGAAAGACCAAAAACACAGATGATAGAAGGAGAGGAAAGAATAATCAGAGAGAAATAATACATCTGTAGAGAAATGAAGAAAAAGGCATATGTCTTTGGAACATAATTTTGGAGAAGATCAATACTGAAAGACATCAATTGATAAAGATTAAACTTCAAAAAATTTCTTAAAGAACATCTGAGAATAGCTCTAGCCCTGTGACACAAGTGACATTCCACAGGGCCCATAGGGCACTGGATGGAGTGGAGCACATAGAGGAATATTCTGGGAAACCTACCCAGGAAGAAGAATTCTCCCTGGACTCTCAAAGAGAAAACTCTACCCTGGCGAAGGATTGAAACTGCCTTCTTTGGTGGGGGATAAGGTGGAAGTTGATATTGGTTCCCAACTATATATTCTTTAGTTTAGTGTTTTTTTTTTTTTTTTTAATATGTGTGCCTAAATGAACTTCATAATAAGCATACTGTAGTTTGAACTTTGTGATTCTTAAACAGTCCTTCATTAAATTTGATTTAAAGCACCTCTTCTAGAGGTAGATTTTTATCTAACGGTTGAAATTAAGACTGTTTAGAGTGGGTAATACCAAGAAAGTAGAACCCTTTATAAAATATTACTCTATTGAGATTCATTTTAGTCTGCCGAATTATTTGAATAAAAAATAAAAAGGCATGATCACTGCTCTGAAGTAATTTATAATCCAGTCTGGAAGTGAATACACAAAAGGAGTAAAACAATCAAATTATATCGAGTACTAAATTGTATCATTTGGAGAAAAGCTTATATTTCTTAAGAAATACTTTGGAAGAGAAGTTTCTGATTGATGCAGTAAAATTAATTTCAAGCACCCAGAATTTTATAAAGTATGAGAAATAGTGTTATGAATCATATATAGTTCAGTGTTATATATTTTTTTTGCTAAAATGAACATAAAGATGGTTGTAAAAGATAAACACCTTTCCCCCTTGCACAGCCTCACTGCCTTCCTTTTTTTCTTTTCTTTCCTTGCCAATGAAAGTAAATTGGGACAATCAGATAAAACTTTGTCAATTCTCTGGCATTCCCACCCTTACTTTCCCTTCTTTCCTTTAAATTTCTTATGTTCTTCTGCTCTCATCCCTTTTATCCACCCAGAAGAGAATGGATGGCTACACACTAATTTGGCTTCAACATTTCTAAACTGCTTTCCTTTGCTCTTCCCTCCCTTGTTGTTGACAGTTTCCTTTTCCATTCAGAGGCTCACTGACTTGCTATTATGTGCCCCTTTATCCAACCTATCAAAACAGGGCAGGCTTTGATGTCAGTCATTTGATTTTTACTGATCTATTCTAGTGTCCCCATTTGGTGCCCTAATTCCATGAAGTGGGACTTTGACTATCCAAGCTGCTTCCAAGCTGCTCCATCCTACTTCCCTGGAAGCTGTTGGGAATTGAAGAGTCTTTCCCAGCAACTTCCAGGACCATCTGAAAGGTTCCTCTTCTCAGACCCTTTCTTTATTTATTGTCCTTTCCTCCCCCCTTGGAGCAGCCTATACTACTGAGCTATACAATTTTCCACTTTATAATTTATGTTTGAGAGCAGCCAGTTGTTGCAATGTAATGACTGGGCCCAGTATTGTTAGATTTTTTGATATATCAAATGAAATTATGTGAATTTCCAGATTTTCAAATGTTGGTAACTAATTAAGAAACCTTTTAAAACACTATGAAGACCAAATAAAATGTTTGTGCACCAGATTTGTTCTTCAAACTGTCATTTTAAACCTCCCATTTAGGTCCTTTATAATAAACTTCATATGTTATGACTTTGAAAGATGTTGAATGTCATATTGCTCTGGCTCAAGCAGAATAAACATCAGATGCCCCTTCTCTATATACAAAGCTCATGTTCTAGCTGCATAAAAATTATGCATGAAACTTGACTGTATATATATATACTGTTCCTTCTCTTTGGAGTAACATGCCCCCCAACCTCCCATCTTAGCTCAATGCCTGGTCTACTATAAAAGCTCAGTATATTACTTTATTTTACAATAGTAGGTTTTGATTACACACAGTGTTTTATAGCCTTGATTTTTCTCACTGATGAGAAAACAATCACAAAATTCATGAATCTCTCTCCATATGTTGTAATTATGTAATTATGAATATCACTTTCCACCTGGGGGCATGCACAAACTAATCTACTACTTTATTTCTGCAGTTAAAGGAAAAATATATGATTTCTGAGCTCCTTACCAGCCTGAGAAATGTATCCTTACAATTTTAGGATATTGTGCTTTTGTATCTCCTTGGTTTGTGCACAAATTCAGGAGGCTAATTAAGTACCCCCTAAATGGAAGAAGGGTCTCCATTCCTCCATGGTCACTGAAGATTTCCTCACTATCCAAACATTGTGGCTTCATGAAGGTAGGTGACTCTGCTGCCTCTGTGCACAGGCCCAGTGAGGTCCTGCCGCTTCCCCAGCATGCCCAAAAGGAGTAGGCCACAGCCCAGTTCCCTTTCTAGTCTTTGAAAAATGTTAACTCTCTTGCCCCTTTACCCTCCTAATTCCTCCATCAACCATCTCCCCCTACCAAGTTCTCCCAGCTCCTCCCCAATCCCCCCCCCCACCACTTTCCTTCCTTCTCCTAAGATACTCAGAAAAAATCATCTCAATGAAGACAGAGTATCTTCTTGGAATAAGGGAGGGAAAAATAAAACAAAACACATTCTTGGGTGGGACATGGTGGCTCAGCAGGCAGAGTTTTCATCTGTTATGCCGGAGACCTGGGTTCGATTCCTGGTGCCTACCCATGCAAAAACAAACAAACAAAAACACTTATTCTTTTCAGCAGTAAGAAAAAAACCCATGCCAATGCTGTAATAACTGATACAATCATTAAACATTTTTCTTCTAGATATATGGTTGCGTGTTATTTCATTGTATGGGTACTCAAAGTTAATTAACGAATTCCCTCTTGTTGAACATTTAGGCAATTTCCAAAATGTGTTTACTGTTTTAAGTAATTCTGCAATATTGCAAGCAAATCTTTGTGCATAATATCACAGGATATAGGCATTTTTTTGTGAGGCAGGAAGCACTATACTTTTTATTCCTAAGAAATAGACAACATAGAAATAAAATATGAAACTGCTGGTTTTAAAATTTTAAAACCCCATCCTTTAGGCTCTGTCATGAGATATCAGAAGCTCATATGAAGTTACCAGACAAAACGGGAGTCTGAAGCTTATTGCAGGTAGTTGGGGGGTGCAGCTTATTCTTTACACACATACCAGGCACAGATGAATGAATATGCAGCCATCTTAACAGCAATTTTGTAGATGTGTTTTTTCACTGGGTGAACATTGTTTTTAGAGAGGGGATAGAGGTATTGGGTATGGATGAGAGGCCCAGGTTTTCCTGAGGTTACCTTTCAGAAGGGACTCTCCTTTCTCCTTCATTCCATCATTTTATCTTCCTTGTAGAGGGCTGGGCTAGTAGAGCGCTGGGCTAATAGAGTGATCATTCAATTACTTAGAAGCAGATCTTGCTATGTACTTGTATGTTTTTGCTTACAAAGTTATTTGGAACAAATAACAAATCATGCTTTGCAAATTTATCTGTAGTAGTGGAAACAGCTAGGAGATATACATGTCATGACCAATACCTCTTATTAAATACTTCTGCTGCATGGGGAATTTTCCTAAGCGTTTGCACAAAACATTATGGGGATGTTATTATTTCACAAATTTTATAGAGGAAGATACTGAGGTGCAGAGAGAATATATAGCTTACTCAAAGTCATACAGGTTTTAAAGTAGAACTGGGTATTGACCCAGGCAGCTCAAATCCAGAGTCTGTCTGTGCCTTGAAGCCAGAGACAAGACACATTGGTTGTTCCAGAAATAGAAGAGAATAGGAAAAAAAAAAAAAAAAAAAAACCTAAGCAAAAGAATTCATCAACACAAATAAACCAGAAAACCCCCAAACCTAGTGTCCAACTTGCAACATGCATGTAAGGGATTTTTGTTTCTTTATTTGGTTTTTGTTATTTTTGAACAGCTAATTCTAATTCTTTTTCTTTTTCATAATCTGAAAAGTATCTTTTTAGTTTAAGAACAATTTATTTCAAAACACTGATGATATTTTCTTAATTGTCAGTAGGGGAAAAAACACGTGAGCTTCTCCTTTAGCAAAATGGTGCAAAAGGTACAAAACTGGTATTTTGCCAAATTCAAATACAGATCTTGAAAGTGTGAATGTGATCATTAAGATGTGGTAGGGCTTTTTCAGTTAAAATAATACTAGAAAATATTTCAAACAAGAGGTGTTTTTTGTTGTCGTTGTTGCCATTTTGCAATGTGTCCGTCTGTGAGTTTGCTGTGAATAGTTTTCTTCATCTTTAGCCTCATCATCATCTGCACCTGGAGCCACATCTTGGCCCAGCTCCTGTTGCATCAAGAGAAGCCCAAACATCTGCTCCATCATCTGTACTAAACCCAGCAGTTGCCTTTGTAAGTGTCTGGTTCCTTAACCCCGTTATCACTGGCCTTACACAACCACCTCTTTCTCGGACTCTAGGAAAACTGGTGATTTTCAAGCTTGAGATACAGAAAGTATGTACAAGTGTAAAGCGTTTTGATCGAGCTTGATTATTTGTCCTTTAAATAATTTTAATCTGTATACTCCATCATAGCTCTGCATTTCTCAACACTGACTATTAATATTTAAAGATCACTGTCAATTTGGTAATTGTAAAATGTTTTCTCATTGCATTGGTATGCCATGAGGTTGACTCATTCTCATTGATTTGTATTTCTTCTTTTGTGGCATGCCTGTTTATGTACTTTGTCTATATTTCTGTTGAAATGCTTTTTATAGAGAATTCTTGGCAAATCAAGTGTATTAAGTCTCTGCTTTTCATAAAAGTTGAAATATATTTCCCAAGTCCCTTAGTTACTTTTATTTCTCATTCCATTTAAAGTTTTTTGGATGCAAATATTCTTGATTTTTCAAGTAAGTTTCTTTTGCTTTGGTATCATGCTTAGATAGGCTGTTCTTGCTTCAGAGTTGCATTTTCTAGTTTTAAAAAATAAATTGATTCCTCCTTTATAGTTTATCTTTCTGAAATTTCTGAGGAGATTATTTGGTATGAGATAGGAGGTAACATTAATTTTTTGAGTGGTTATCCAAGGGTGCAAAACCATTTATTTTTATTCTTTGCTTTTGATTTTCGCATGTATTTGTTCCTTAGAGAAGAAACTTGATTCTTATATATTTGGTTTGATATTTGCTTTTCTCTAAACATTATGTTTTGGATTTTATGCTGAACCATTTCTCTTAGTTCCATAAAGGGACAGCAATTATTTTATGAGATTGTTCTTGCATCTTTTTCCTTTTCTCTCTTCTCCTACCCTGACACCACTAACCCCTTTTCTTTGATCTTATCTTTCAATCTGTTATTTACTCCATCTCCATATTATTTCCCTCAGAATTCTCATGACCTCTTAAAAATGAGCTTTTTTATTGGCCTCTTAAAAACGAACTTTTTATTGAAGTGTAATGTACCTGCAGAAAAGCTCACATATCATTTGTGTAACATCTCATATAAAACATATATAAAACATTTTCTTGAAGTGATCAGACCCATGTAGCTGGACCCAGATAAGTAAGCAGAATATCCTGAGTAACCCAGAAAGTCCCCTTTGTGCCTAACTATACAGCCACTACCTTTTCCCCAAGTTAACCATTATCCTGATTTCTGACACCATAGATTCACTTTTCTTGATTTTGAGCTTTATGTAAATGGAAATTTGTAGTATGTACCAACAACATAATGCTGACTTCTTTTGCACAGCATTATGTTTTTAAGATTCTTGCATAATTGCGTGTAATTATTCTTATTGCTGTGTGACTATAGCCCCAATTTATTTATTCATTTTGCTGCTGATATACATTTGGGTGGTTGCCAGTTTGGGGTCTTAGGAATATTGCTGCTACGAATATTCATGCATATGCCTTTTGATCAATTCATGCTCATGTTCCTTACAACCTTATCTAGAACTCCTGGTTTATTTCTGACCCTCCAACTCCCTAGCTTGGTCTAGTATTCACAGAAATCCAGGGAATGAAGAAAATATCTGGATTTAGAAAAACAGGAAGAGACTATGGATTAGATGAGTGTAGGTTAGACTGGTTATATACATAAAATGCTTTTCAAATATATAGTTTTGTTGGACTAAATCTTGTGACTGACATACTCTGGATCAGGAAAAAATATTAAATTTGAGAAAGATATTTATTTCAAGATGGCTTTATTTAGTAATTATTCTGATGGAGATTTCTTATTTGTTATTTGAAAAAATATATTGTCTCATAAACACAAGATAAGACATTTCAGTATGAAGCTAATTTATATAGAAATACATTTATAGTTGGACTAACTTACATAGGCAAAACTGGGATATTTGGCCTTTTTAATGGAAATTCAGAAATTATTTATTTATAGTTCTTGACTGTTAGCCATAAAATCGTTCTGACATGCATGCTGGGAAAACCTGTGCTGGATGTATTAGAATTTCTCAGCACAGGGGACTAGACCAACCTCAAGGGAAGCAGCTCACAGGACCACTGCCCACTTACTCTTGGGTCCCAAGATCTAGTTTTCATATGCTTAGTGAAATTCTTCATTCGGCCGGTAGCAGAGCTGTACTGTTGGAGTTCTGGGAGGCTCTCTACTGGGCATCAGAGATTTCCTTTCCTAAACTGCAAACACAACTGCCCCTTCTGAGGAGGAAAGCAGACAGGTTTGCCTTGGCCACAGTCCAGTGGCTCAGTGTCAAGCCCGTAAGTGCTTTTTCAAGTGCCCAGACTGGGCTCTCCGAGGATCAGTCTGCTTGGTAGCCTAAGAAGGAAATTACCCGATTATTTCTGTTCTGGCGCTTACTGTTACACAGCTGTCTCTTTCAATTCTGTGGAAGAACAGCCTTGAATTGGCACCTTTCCTGGATAGGAAGATACAGTTGGAAGGAGATATATAATATTTTTCATTGACCTACAAGAGGTGGAGAATACATTATGAAAAATCATACTTGATAATATTTTTATCCATCAAATATTCCATCTCTTTGCTACTATAATAGCGTTTCTGACATGATTCCTAACACTAACAAAAGCTTGAACATCACAGGAATGAAATCCAATGTTTCTTAATATGTGGCTCAAAGCCCAGGTCCTATTGAATCTAAATCTCTGGGGAAGGGGCCTAAGTATCTTCATTTTAATCAATCATCTCAGATGATTCTGATGTACATTAACATTTGCAGACATCTGACACACTCTAAAGCATTCTTGACTGAATTTACTCTATTAGTTGGAATCCATTTAAGGATAAGAGAGAATTCAAATGGCAGCACAATAATATTGACTTACCTGGATCAACTGAAATAGTGAAGCATTATTTTAAGTGCTTAGTTCTGGTAGTGCCTAGAATTTTTTCCAAGGCCTCAAGGCCTATGATTCAGAAGGGTGCAGTGTATCTGACTCATGAATAGTTTTGTATTTCAGAAGCTAAATGCCCTTTACTTTGAGTCCAGAGTAGATTCACGTTATAGGAAATGAAGTTTTAGTGGAGTTCCAGCATCATTAATATGTTAAATTTTAGTTCAACTTTTATAACATTGCCATGCATTATGTTTCACTTTTGCTGCCATTGAGGGGCATGTAGGAAAAAAAGAGAATGAAAAAATGAATAAATTATCTTTTGTGACATGATATATTAGAATGGGAAACCCTTGTTTATTGGAGTCCAGAACTATTCTGTCCGAGCTCCATACCCCTTCTCTCTTTTTTATTTTACCCAAGTTTAAGTTTACTAAATTACATTTATTGAACAAATACCTTTTGGTAATGAAGTTGTAATGTTTGGACATAAGCTTCATATCCAGCATGAACTTTGGGTGTTAATGTTAGCATGACTATTATTATTTTTACTCTTTTGCATCTCATGTCATTTCCCATCCCACCCCCATTCCCCGCAAGGATTCAAATTCCTATGTCTCAGTAAATGATAGGATTTTAATCTTGTCCAGAGTCAGCAAAAGAGAAAGCAAATTTTATTTCTACCTCCTGATTCTATTCTCTAGGTATTTCTCCATTTTAAAAAAGAATATCTCATTTTTCTAACTTTCCTTTAGATAACCTTTAGACTGCAGCAAAAGCACAGTTATGTGTAGATTTATTTATACAAAAACCGAAGCAATACTATTTTTTTCAAAATTTGGGGTAGGTATTTAAGAGTAATATTACCATAGAATATTTAAGAGCCTCATTGTCTTCATTTTGATTTCTGTTGCAATATAACAGTTCTTGTCCTTTGCTATTTATGTAAGTGTGAATTTATAAGTTGTATATTTTTATTCACAATTTTAGAAAAGTTTTAAAGTAAAGTTCTAGGGATTTAGTTGTTCATTCATTAATTAATTCCACAATTAATTTTTTAGCACATATTATGTGCCAACCACCCTTCTTCATACTGGGGATACAACTGTGAATAAAACCAATAAAAATCCTTGACCTCATAGAGCTCATATTATAAAGGAAGGAGGTAGGCAATAAAAATAATAAGAACAAAAAATAAATAAATAAAATAATAAGAACAGTATATTAGAAAAGGATAAATGCTATGGAAAAAAAAAATATCAGGTAAGAAGTGTGGGCAGAGCTGGGGTGGTTTATGATCATGCTTATGTACTTGCAGGGCATCAGAAATGATATTGGGATGCCAAAGTTTGTATCAGGCCTTTCAATTTATGTACAGTAGGTGCCAGTGATTTACTTTCTCATCTTCATCCAGGATTACTGATGTGTTTCTAGACTCAAGATCTAACTGAAATATGTCCTTATCTGAAACAGTCTTTCTGGAATGTATGTCCAAGTGATATTTGGTTTAAATGAATTAGACTGAAAATTGTCTCTTTGTATTGGCTAAAGCAAGAATGATTTGAGCTATTAAAAACCCAGTAGAAGATTAGTACTTGTCTTTTTTTAATGCACTGTATATATGTTAAAGTTGTAAATTTAAAATAGTTCTCTAGAAATAATTTTTATACCAATTTGAATTTTTTCACTGAGGTTGCACGTTACCTCCAAACACTCTGTCTTGCAGAAAGTTTTAGGGGAGCCGCATGAAAAGAAAGAAGAAATGAGCTTTTTGAGGGGCAAAAAGCTGTTTATTAGAGCTACTTGGTTGATTATAGACTTTTGCTACAGTTACTATTTTTAGAACACTGTTGAAGTCATACATACTAAAGGAATACATACAATACATACGCACACACCTTAGATGTGGACGGGAAATGTTTTTGCCCAAAGTTGCGTTAAGAACCAGCCATGAGGAACACTGTAAGGGGGGGAAACACATTGTGAGAGGGGAAAAACAGGATGTCCAGCCGGCGCAATCGCAAAAGGCCAGACTGTTTTCAGCGTTGTCAGGAGGTTTTCCATCATTCTTACCTGATATTACCCGCTGGGAATTCTGTGCTGGTTCCACAGCAACTTGTGGGGTTGGCAAAGGCTTTCCTGGGCCTACGCTGCAGTTGAAGTCCGTTCTTCTGTTTGCTAGTTGTGTAACTCAAACAAGTCTGTTACTTTTTCTAAATCTCAAATTTTTTACTCTATAATGAAAACTTTAAACTATCTTATTTTCCGGTTCTTTATAGCTCTAAGCTCAAACATAAACTATAATATGAATAATTCTCTTTTAACTTTCAAAACTATATTCAAATGTTCTACTGTATAATCTTCACCTTCCCACTTACATTCTCGGTTCATGTGACTTTCTGAGGAACTGCTAAACCATTTTCCACAGAGCCTGTCCCATATTACTCTCCCACTAAAAAGGAACGTGTGTCCCAATATCTCCACAACTTCTGCAACACTTGTTATTTTCTGTTTTGTCATTCTAGTGGGTGTGAAGTAGTGTCTCACTGGGGTTTTGATTTGCATTCCCTAATGGCTAATATGTCAAGAATTTTTTCATGTGCTTTTGGCCATTTGTATGTCTTCTTTGGAAAAATGACTATTCAAGCCTTTTGCCCACTTTTTAATTGGGTTGTTTGTTTTTTGTTGTTGAGTTGTAAGATTTCTTTATATATTCTGGGTTCTGGACATTAAACCCCAATGAATATGTGTTTTTCAAATATTTTGTCCCATTCTACAGGTTGTCTTTTTACTTTCATGATGAAGTCCTTTGATGTTCCAAACCTTTTAATTCTGATGAAGTCCCAAGGATCCAGGTTGTTGTTGTTGCTCATGCTAGTGGTAGAAAGGCTAAAAAAGCATTTCTTACCACAAGGTCCTAATGATTCTCTTTATGTTTTCTTCTTGGGGGTTTATAGTACTGATTCCTAAATTTAGGGGCTTGATCCATTTTGAGATAATTTTCGTTTATGGTGTCATTCTTTTGCATATAGATATCTGGTTTTTCCAGCACCATTTGTTGAAGTGACTATTCTTTCCTAATTGATTGGACTTGGCATCCTTCTCAAAAATCAGTTGGCTATAGATGTGAATGTTTCTTTCAAATTCTTAACTCTATTCCATTGGCCTATATGTATGTTCTTGTGCTAGTGCCATATTTTGATTACTGTAGCTCTGTAATAAGTGTTCACAATGAAACATGTGAGTCCTTCAACTTCTTTCTTCTTTCCCAAATTGGTTTTAGTTATTCAGGGCCCATACCATTCCATATAAATGTGCTCATTGGTTTCTCCATTTCTCCAAAGAAGGCTGATGGAACTTTGATTGTGATTGTATTGAATCTGTAAATCAATTTAGATAAAATTGACATCTTAACAACATTTAGTCCTTCAATCCATGAACACCAATGTCCTTTCTTTATTTTGGTCTTATTTGATTTCCTTTGGCTAAGTTTTGTAGTTTCCATGTATAAGTCTTTTACATTATTGTTAAATTTATTCCTAAATATTTTATTCTTTTAGTTGCTATAGTAACTGAATGTTTTCTTTGATTTCCTCATCAGAGGTGTATAATTATTATTATTTTTTAACTTTTTTATTGAATAGTATAACATATATACAAAGCCAAGAAATAAAAAAGCAATATTTTTTAAAGCACTCTTCAACATGTAGTTATAGGAGAGATACCAGAGTTTGTCATGGGCTACCATATGATCCTCTCGTATATTTCCTTCTAGCTGCTCCAGAATATAGGAGGCTAGAGGGCTTAAATACTTTTTTATCATCACAATCGACCTTTTTTCCTTCTTTTTTTGCAGATAATAGCATATATACAAAAAAGCTACAAATTTCCAAGCACAACACCACACTTAGTTGCAGAACATATTTCAGACTTTGACATGGGTTACAATTTCACAATTTTAGGTTTTTATTTGTAGCTGCTATAAATACTGGAGGCTAAAAGAGATATCAATTTAATGATTCAGCATTCATATTCATTTATTAAGTCTTATCACCTTTGGTCTTTCCATACCTCTCATTGGGGTCGTTTGGGCTATGGCAATTCTAAATGTTTGATATTGGAAGGGTCTGTCACTCATATGGGGTGGGAAGATGGAGCTATCTGATGTTCTGGAGAGGTTGGGCTAGGTCTCAGGACTTATTTTGGACCAGGGACCCATCTGGAGGTTGTAGGTTTTTAGCAATTTGCCCTAGTGCCTGGAACCCACAGGAACCCTTGTGGAATCTTATAAACTGCCCTAGGTGTTCTTTAGGACTGGCTGAAATGGTCCTGGTTGGGGTTGGCAGGTTATGATAGGTAGCAAGATCTAACTGAAACTTGCATAAGAGCAACTTCCAGAGTAGCCTCTTGACTCTATTTGAACTCTCTCTGCCACTGATACTTTATTAATTACATTTCTCTTCCCCCATTTTGTCAGGATGTAATTGTTGATCCCATGGTGCCAGATCTGGATTATCCCTGGGAGTCATCTCCCACATTGCAAGGGAGACTTACACCCATGGATGTCATGTCCCATGTAGGGGAGAGGGCAATGATTTCACTTGCAGAGTTGGGCTTAGAGAGATGGAGGCCACATCTGAGCAACAACAGAGGTCCATCAGAAGTAACTCTTAGGCATACCTATAGATAGGCTAAGCTTCTATGCTACCTACATAAGCTTCACAAGAGTAAGCCTCATGATTGAGAGCATGGCCTATTGATTTGGGTGTCCCTAAAGTTTGACATGTATCAAGGGATTCCCATAGGGTAAGGTTTAATAGTTTCATAGTCTTTCTCCCCTCCCTCAGGGGACTTTGCCAATACTTTGGATTATCTGGTTAATATTAAATACTAATTTAAATAATCTATTGACATTAAATATAATTAAAGGCATTAAAATAATCTATACAGGATCAAAGGACCTCTTTCTTATTCTGTGCTCTCTGTGTTTCAGTTGTTCAAATGAGCTATACAGACAGGTTGAATTCGATTATATACTAGAGAAAATTTCAATTCCAGATCAAATAGACCTTTCTTCCATTGGTCTCAAAGAGTATGTGTGGTTCTAAAATATAGACACTGTCTTCTTTACCCCTATGTTCTGAATTACTTTAATCCCAACCTGTTCACTTCATTCTTATCTCTAAATATCAGGTTATATATATAGAACAGCCTCTCAAAATCCAGAAATAATAATCACCACTCCAGACTTAATGTGTCTGCTCTAAAAGTTTACAATCTAGACCACGGTTTTCTTATAAGCATTTTCTAAAGGTAACCATACCACTGTTGTTTTTTTTTGTTTCTGGCTTATTTTGTCTCACCAAATGTCCCACATGTTCATTCAGATATATAATTCTTTCAATGTGCTATTGGATTTAGTTTGCTATACTTTTGTTGAGGATTTTAGTACCTATATTAATAAGGGATATTGATCTGTAATTTTCTTTTCTTGTGGTATCTTTATCTTCTGTGGTATTAAGGTGATATTGGCTTCATAGAATGAGTTAGAGAATTTTCCCTCCTTTTCAATTTTTTGACAGCATTTGATTGATGTTAATTCTTCTTGGAATGTTAGTAAGAATCACTGGTGAAGCCACTGATCCTGGGCTTTTCTTTGTTGAGAGGTTCTTGATGACTGATTAAATCTCCATTTGCTATTGGTCTTTTGAGATCTTCTATTTCTTCTTGAGCCATTTTAGGTAGTTTGCATTTGCTAAAGCTGTCAGAATGCAATATACCAGAAATGAGTTAGTTTTTACAATGGAGATTTATTAACTTACAAGTTTACATTTCTAAGATTGTGAAAATGACAAAATTAAGGCATTAATAGGATGATACCTTCTCTGAAGAAAGGCTGCTGACATTTGGGACACCTCTGTCACATGGCTGACATCTGTTGGTTCTTTGCTCCCAGGTTTTGTTCCTTTATCTCTGGTTCCAATGACTTCCTCTTTCAGATGTCTCTTAAGTCCTCCAAGGCTTTTTCTCTAAGCTCTCTCTAAACTTCTGGGTGTCTCTCTCTCTCTAAGCTCTCTTGGCTTTTTCTGCCTTTTATCATCTCAAGAAGGACTCTAGTAAAAGATTAAGACCCACCTTCAATTGGGTGGGTCACATCTCAATTGAAGCAACCTAATCAAAATATCCCCCCCACAGTGGGTCTGCATCCACAGGAATGGGTTAAAAGAACATGCCCTTTTCTGGGCTACATAAAA
Source organism: Myrmecophaga tridactyla (assembly GCA_004026745.1). Classification (NCBI taxonomy): domain Eukaryota; kingdom Metazoa; phylum Chordata; class Mammalia; order Pilosa; family Myrmecophagidae; genus Myrmecophaga; species Myrmecophaga tridactyla. The sequence continues at coordinate 29,310 of PVIY010008394.1, read as the reverse complement.
GCTTCAAACCAGCACAGTTTGTTTGTAAGAATTTGCCTATTTCGTTTAGGTTGTTTTGTCTGCTGTTGTTCACAGTATACCAACAAGTTGTTATCCTCTTATAATCTGTTTTATTTCTGTTGGGTCAGTGTTAATGTTCCCATTCACACTGATTTCTGATTTTAGTTATTTGTATCCTTTCTCTTTTTTTTTTCTGTCAGTCTAGCTAAAGGTTTGTAAATCTTATTGATCTTTTCATGGAACCAACTTTCACTGTTATTGATTCTATCTTTTTTTAAATTCTCTACTTCATTGATCTCTACCTGAGTTTTTGTTATTTCCTTCTTTTTGCTCATTTTGCCATAGTTTGCTTCTTTTTCTAGTTTCTCCAGTTTTAATTCAGGTCTCTGATTTGAGATCTTTCTTTATCAATATAAGCAATCGGAATTATAAATTTCCCTCTTAGCACCATATTTGCTGCATTCTATAAGTTTTGGTATGTTGTATTTCCATTTTCATTTGCACAAGATATTTCCTGATTTCTCTTTTCACTCATTGTTTGTTTAAGTATGCATTATATAATTTCCACATATTTGTCAATTTTCTACTTCTCTCTCTTTCATTGATTGCCATCTTCATTTCATTGTGGTCAAAGAAAATACATTGTATTATTTCAGTACTTCTGAATTTATTAAGACTTGTTTTTTGACCTTATGTGTAGCCTCTTCTGGAGAATGATCCTTGCGCGCTAGAGAAGAATGTGTATTCTGTGCTATTGGGTATTCTTTATATGTGTGTTAAGTCTAGTTGGTTTAAAAGTCTTTTATTTTCTTATTGATTTTCCATCTAGATGTTCTGTCCATTGTTGAAAATGGTATATTGAAGTCCCCTGTGATTAAAGTGGTAATAAAGTCTATTTCTCCCTTCAAATGATCAGTATTCACTTAATATATTTTGGGCCTCTGCCATTAGGTATATATATATTTATAATGGTTATGCATTCTTGTTGAATTGATCACTTTATCAGTATATATGACATTCTTTGTCCTTGTAACATTTTTTTACTTAAAGTCTATTTTACTTGCTAACACTTTAAAATATTTAAATATGCATTGTGTGACAAGAAATTAGAAAATGAATAAAAAGGAAATGATGGGCCTTCTAAAGGAATAAGTTGAAAATCTAGAAACCATCAAATGAAGAAGACCAGATGGGACATACCAGAAATACCAGACAAAGACTTTAAAAAAATGATCCTCAATGTGCTTAAGGACAAAAAGGAAAACACAGAAAAGGATATCAGGAAAAAAAAAATGAATGAACAGTGTGAGAATCTCAATAAAGAAATAGAAAAATTTAAAAGGAACAAAAAGGAAATACTGGAGGCGCAGACCATAATAACTGGCTGGTGCTCTTTTTCAGAATTCAGCCCTCCTGCCAAGGAGACCAACCTGACATGAATGTGAAATGCAGGGTATGCTCTGTCTCTTCTGACCCTCTGTATCTGACTCCTTGCTCTTTACCCAAGGAATTTCCCTGTTTATAGGACTTTGAATGCCCCTCTGCTCCTTACGTGGTAGACTTTTTCCCCTCTCCAGTGCTTTATGTATGACTTAGAGTGTGTAAGTCATGATTTTTTTTTTTTTTTACTTTTGGCTTTGACTTGATTGTTTCTTACATTGCTTTAGCTCTAGGCAACCTGCTTCTGACTGCCTGGCAAGTTCTGGGAGGGAAGCCAGAGCTGTGTTTCCTACTTCAGTCTTTAGGCTGTGTTTTGATTCGTTAATGCTGTTGGAATGCAATATACCAGAAATGGGTTGGCTTTTATAACAGGGATTTATTAAATTACAAGTTTACAGTTCTAAGGCCAAAAAAAAACATCCAAACCAAGGCATCCAGACAAAGATACCTTGACTCAAGAAATGCTAATGGGTCTGGAACACCTATCAGCTGGGAAGTCATGTGGCTTGGGTCTACTGGTCCTTTGGCTTCTGGTTTCAAACAGCTTTCCCAGGGGCTTTTTTTTTGCATCTCCAAATATCTCTGTCTGTCAGCTCTGAGCTTTCCCCAAAATGTTTCCCTTTTAAAAGACTCTAGTAAACTAATCAAGGCCCACCTGGAATAGGCAGAGTCAGATCTCCATCTAAACAAAAGGTCACCCCCACAATTGGGTGTGTCACATCTCCATAGATGTAATCTAATCAAAAGGTCACATCCAAAATTGAGCAGGTCAATCTCCATGGAAACAATCTTATCAAAAGTTCCACCCTAAACAATATTGAATTAGGATTAAAGAACATGCCTTTTCTGGGGTACACAATATTTTCAAACTAGCACAGGCTATCACCTGATTGATTGACACCAACATATGGGCACCCCATTATGTGCATAGGGGTTATTCTGCTCCCACAATGGGAGGTCAGGCTGGTTCCACACTACCCTGGGGAGGGGGTGGTGTATGGTTCAGCAAGGGCAGCGTGAGTCTTTCCTACTGTTTTTAAAGCTGTATGTCCTTGATTCAGCACTGGACCTGTTGCTGCAACCCTTTAACTGTCTTCTGGGGTTTTAAGGAAGGTGGCTCTGCCAGTTCTTGCTAGTTGTATAAATGTTCTGTGGGGGAACAACATTCTCAAATATCTTACTCTGCTATCTTGATCCTCAAGCTTTACTTTTAATGGCTGTATCAGTTAATTATATATGTATGCTCCATAATTCATTCAACCACTATTGGACATTTAGATTATTTCTAGTTTTTGGTTGTTAAATATAAGTATGTGATGAATATGTTGAATATAGTTGATTTAATGGGCATCTAGTTTTAAGGATAAACTCTTAGAAGAGGAATTTCTGAGTAAACATTTATATATATATTGTTAGGCTTTTGGTATGCTTAACATGTAATTTTCCGTAATTTTTCTAATTTACACCCCCAGACTATTATGGCAGTATAGAAATAAGTGTGTCTCCTTTCTTCACATCTTTGTCTTTGCTGGTTATTTTCATTAATAAACAATTTATTATAAAATATAACCAAAATGTGGAAAACCACACATGCTTAAAAAAAAAAAAGGTAGGGGAAGAAATCTCTTTCCCTATTTTTTTTTTTGCATTTTCCTATGTTTCATCACCAAACTGTGCATCCAAAATGTTATAGTTTAGTCTTGTTCATTATTTTAATGCGATATGTCTTTTAATCTTCAGGTTCCCTCCCTGTGCACATCTCTTTCTTTTCCTTATAATTTAAGGTTTGCAGACCATTTGATCTGTACAGTTTCCCACAGTCTGGACTTTGGTGATTGCATAGTCATAATGCAGTTCCACTTTTCTCTTTATTTCTTGCAAATTGGCAGCTGGATCCGGAGGCTTGATCAGCCATAAACTCACCACTGCAAGATCATAGGAGATATTGGGTTCTCTCTTCAGAGGGCACATAATGTCTGGCTATCTCTTCAAGTTACTGGAAGTATCCCTGTTAGCCTAGAGACATCCATGCTTTGTGGACTGCCAAATGGTGGTATTCTTTATTTTGTTTTTATATATTTAGTGACATAATTTTAAAATAATATGTTTCTCCTTATCTACTACTTGGTTATCAAGAGGTAAGGTTCACATACAAAAGATAGAAGAAATGCTTGATTCTTTCTATCTATATATCCAGTTTCTCTCTCTCTCTCTCTATATATATCCAGTTTTCAAGATGACCAATTTAGTAAAGTATCATTTTACAAATTCGTATATTTAAACATTTTTGTGTGTCTCAAACCATTGCAAATCTTATTCCTATTGAGTTCAAATTGTTCTATCTTTGGTCAGCAGAAAACTTTTGGCTTTACCTTAGTGGTCTTTGATTACTAATTTGTCATTGGTGTGTCAAGATATTCTAGCCTCATCTTGCTCATTTCTTACCCCAGACTTGGAATCATCTGGTTTTCCAAGAAGCTCTGGTTTCTTTTAGTAGAAAGTGACATTTCAATACCACAATCTGGGTGTCAGGGATCCTCATTGCTTTTACATTGGCCATTTTGTTTCTCAATGACTGTGTCATTCTGCTAATGTCTTTTGTTTATTCAAAATAGTATATCATATTGTTGGTCATCTTTTTGAGCTTGTCTTTCTGGTGTGCTTTAAGTGTCTGTATGGATATTATTCAGCTCCCTATTCTCTTTTTCTTACAATAACTTTGCGTAGGATTTAGCATTGATACTTTTCTCTTACTCATTTTTAATGTGAATTTGGTTTTTCTGAACTCTTAAAGGGAAGCATGGTCACATATCTTTTCTACCTCTTCTGAGCTCCCTGCCAGGGTAAAGGTGGCAGAGGAAGGAATTGGCCCAAGGTACAGGCAATAACCAAACAACTAAAGATCAGTCTGCAGTATATTATTAGCCTGTAGTTGCAATTTTAAGCAATATTGGTGCAAAATACTCCTTTTCACCTGAGTGGGTCACTCACTGAGCCACCTCTCTCTCTCAGCAGTTAATTTCAAATTGGCCTACTGGGCATTATAGTGAATGCTTGCTGGCAAGTATTTTTGGGTTAAATTATCCTTTCTCAAGTCCATCAGATGCCTCTTTGTGTCCTTAGCTTTCTCCTGTATAGCTTCCCATATCTTGCAGGTTTGTTGCTATTGGTACTTTGTCCCCATATGTATGAATACAGGGGTTTGCGGAAATACTTACCTTGCCATCTAATTTTGTTGTAACTGTTGTCCATGGGTTTTTTATTTTGATCTCTTATTTGCCTGTTTTCTCTGGGTGTTCTTGAAGAGCCAAAAACTATGCTGTTATCTTCTCTGTATCTTTCCAGAATCCCCTGGATACTTTGATTTTTAATCTTTGTCAATTGGAAACGTAAGGAATATAACCTTATTGTTACCTTAATTTTCATTACTCAATTTTTAATGAGCCTCATAGTTTTTTTTCAAAATTTATTTTTGGCCATTTGTATTTCTTCTTTTGTATATAGCCTGCTCAATTTTTGCCTGTTTTTCTGTTGAAGGGTTTGCTTTTTTCTTAATGATACATAAGAATTCTTCTTAAGATGTAAACATTCTTTGCTTGTCACATAAAGTTAAGGTACATCATAATGACAGTGATTATTTTTAAGTGTGCCATTTTCATCTGAATTTTTTTACTATGAAATAGTTTTAAACTTTTGGTGAGTCAGTGTCTCATTTTTTTTTCTATATATGTTTTGGTTATATACAACACACCCACTTGTTGAAGAGTTTGTAAGTTGTACTGCTAAACATTATTTAATTCAGTCACTTCCCAATGAAGATCAATTGACTCTTGAAAAACAGCAAGTTTTCTTAATTTGAAATGATACTGAAGAGTGCTACTCTCATTTGTAGATGAGCTCTACATGCCCCAGTCTGTTAAACAAATACTGACCAAGGTTTGTGCAGTGCCTCACAATTTACAGATTTCTTGCGTTATATCTATATCATCTAATTTGATTTTTCATGTACTTAGAAAATCAACTGCCTAAAATCAGAGGCAATGGATTTCTTTTCTCAGTGAAGCCTGTCTAATTATAAATATCTTGTTGCTAAGGGATCTGTATTAACAGCCACAGTAAGAAAAAAATTCCTGAGAAAACCAGTTAGCAGATATTTGCCAGGAAATGAATTGTTTGCAGATTACTTGGCATAGATCACTATAAAGAAGCAAACCTTCTGCCCCACCCCTTTACTCTGCTTTCTCCTGCTTGCTCTGTTCCAAGGGAGCAAATGTGTAGATATATTTGAGCCATCAAAACCAGCTGTTTATCCTAATCTGAACAAAGTAAGTTATAAAGACCATTTAATTCTTAACTATTACCAATTTTTTTTTTTTTTACAGTTCAGAGACCTTTATAATTTTGAAAATATCATAGAAATCTTCCTTGTCCAGGGTTTCTTCTGTTCAATATTAAGTTTCAGAAAGTCTGGAAAGTACTTTTAGGGGATTTGGGGAATTATTTCTTGAACAGAATTTTTAAAACATCTTTAAATCAGTTACTAGTTCCTATGATGCTGCAATTCTGGTGAGTCAGACAGTCACCATATTTGGCCATTCAATTTTCCACTTTCGATGGCTTCCTTGTCTTGTTATTATTATTATTATTATTCAAACTCAACAAATGCAAAATATTTTAATCCAGTGAAAACAGCCGAAAATGTGACTCATTTCACTGGGCTAGGGATCGGTTTGCTGATGTCATTCCTATTTATGCTGCCAAACTCTTCTAAAAAGTATAACCAATCCACGAGGATCCTGCATTTCATTTTAGGAACTAAAGCATTTTATTCTAAAACTCCCTTTATCTCCCTTTATTCCCTCCTGTTTGTTTCCTTACACATAAAAAAACTCTTGAATAGTTTCAAACCTTTTTTATACCATATCATATACATTTCCTTTCAGCCCCCTTGTCTCCATTCTATTCCTTCATATGTTTCTTCTGAAAACTTGTTTGCTATTCTTTAAGTAGAAAAAAGGACCATAAACATTTCCATCTAACAGCTAGAAAATTCTGCTCACTCTCACGCACCAGCCCTCTTTTCAGAGCTGACATCATTGTCTGCTCCCATGGCTTCTATTTGTGATCTTTTAATTTGAGGGTTCCTAAATCTTTATCTCCAATATTAGCCTCTTTAAAAGACCCAACTCAAATTCAACTTTCAACTAACATCACTCATCAAATGTCCTACATAATACTTTTTTTTTTTTTTTTGCATGGGCAGGCACCAGGAAATGAACCTACAAAATACTTTTAATACAAAATATTCTAAACACAACTAATTTTTCCTACTGCTCTTATTTTGTTTTCCATTTTAATTAATAGCCTCATCTTCCACACCATTATCAAAACTAACAATCTTTGATTTTTTTTCTCCTCCCTCTCCATGATCCTTTCTGTTGAGTTAGCATCCAAATACTATTTATTATTTTCCAGAAATAACTCAAGAATTCAACTCTTTTCTAGTTGTTCAAAGGAAGGAGTTTAGGACCAGATTTAGACCCTGTCTCTACTATTGCTAGCTATGTGACTTGGCCTATTATGCAAAATCTTTTTGGGCGTCTATTTCCTTTCTATAAAATGAAGTACCTATAACACAGGTGCTCCGTAAATGTTAGCTTCTATCATTTTTACCATTATCATCATCACTCATATAGCCACTGACTTACTTCATCTCTTGCCTGGAATATTGAAACAGTACACTAGCTGGTCTTTTAACTCTAGTTCTTTCTAATCCACAGCTAAGTACTGAGGTCTGTCAGGTTCCAATCAGAACAACAGAAGCCTCATTAGGCATTTCAGTAGAGAGAACTGAAGAGACCATTGTTATTAGAGGACTGAAAAAAGCAAAATGGAACTTGGAATAACCAGAGGAATAACTGCAGAAGCCGCTATTACCCCTTTGGCTGAGGGTTCAGAGGGATGAGGCTGGGGTGATCAGAAACTGGAAAGTTAAAGGTAAGCCCTACAAACCTAGAACTCGGATCTTAGAGAAGGGAGTGCTGTTTCTATGCCTCTTTTTCCTTCATGTGCCCTGTTAAGGTAGGAGGTAAGAATGCCAAAAGAAGCTCAATTGGCATGCTAGGGTGACACTGGCAACAAAATGAAACAAATAGAAAGGAAAGTCTCTTCTTTCTACCAGCCTTCCATTTTCCCTCTAGAGTCCCCTATTAACAGAATCTAACAGGAGTCCAGCTGGCAAAAGAGAAATGTGATTTGCAGAGTCCCAGTGCCAGCATCCCAAAATGGGGTATAAAAAGATAGATTTGGAGATTAGAATCAATAGCTTAATAGCCAGTTTGGGATGTTTGCTAAAACACAGATTATCTGTTCTCTTTCACTTGGAAACATTCTGTGGCTCCTCATTGCCTATGGGATAAAATTCAGACTCGTACTCTAATCAAAACCTACCTTGTCAGTTCTTTCCCCAGTCCTACCTTCCCTCTGTACTATTTCCCTACCCTACCTCCTAACTTACAGTCCCTGCTTCACCACGACCCTTGCTCTGCAGTACTTGATTCATACTTCTGAAACACTGAATACCTCCATTGTTTTGGCTCTTTTGCCTCCTCTGTTTCTCTTTATATCCTGACAATATCTTGTTCATCCTTTAAGAGCCAACTCTTACTTTACACTGAAGATTCTAAGTGAAATTAATGACCCTTGCTTTGTCCATAGCTTTTTTCTCATTCATTCAAATAAAGTATGGGTTGAGTCCTTATTATGTTAAAGACATTGTGCAAAGCCTTGGACGTACAATGAAGAAAAAAATGGCCTCTGCTATATAAAGTTTCCTGAGGTAGTGACTTTTTGAACTGTGAGTGGAAGTAACTATATGGTAATTAGACAAATGGTGGAGGATGGGTTGTAGGAGAATAGTAACAAATTTGATTTTAGATAAATTGAGTTTGAAATTCATTTGAGACATCCAAGAGGTGAATCAGGTTGACTGTTGTATAAATGAGTCTGTGGCTCAAGAGAAAAGATTACCATAAGCAATATATTGAGAGGCTTTAGCACACACTTCTATTAAATGTCCTGGAGAGAGAGGATAATTAAAAAAAAAAAGAGGACTTTAGTTAATTTTTTAATAACTTCAGCAGTTAAAGTCTAAGTCAAAGTAGATGACCCAAAAAGGAAAGCTAGGAGGTGTTCTAGTTGGTTAGCTGCTGGGATGCAATATGCCAGGAATGCAACAACTTTTAAAAAGGGAGAATTCAATAAGTTGCTAGTTTATAGTTCTAAGGTTGAAAATGTCCCAATTAAAGCAAGTCAATAGAAATGTCCAAATTAAGGCACCAACAAGGGGTTACCTTCACTCAAGAAAGGCTGATGAAGTTCAGTGTTTCCCTCTCAAATGGAAAGGGACATGGTGAACATGGGGATATCTGCTAGCTTTCTCTTTAAGCTTCTTGTTTCATGAAACTCCCCCAGGGACGTTTTCCTTCTGCAGCTTCAAAGGTCTCTGGCTGCGTGGGCTCTTGTGGTTCTCAGGAGTCCCTTGTGGCTCTGGCTCTCTTCAAAATGCTTCCTCTTTTAAAGGAGTCCAGTAAATTAATCAAGACCCACCTGGAATTGGTGGAGTCACATCTCCCTCTAATTAATACCCATAATTCGGTAAGTCAACATCTTTCTGGAGGTAAGTTTCCAACATACACTACTGAATAGGGTTTAAAAGAAACATTTGCTCCCACAGATTGGATCAGGATTAAAACATGGCTTTTCTAGAGTACATAAATCCTTTCAAACTGGTACAGGAGGAATCAGAAAGGCAGCAGAAAAAAAAAACAACTAGAAAACAGCGAGAGAAAACGTTCAGAAAGAGGGAGTAGTTAGCAGTATTGAATGCTGCTGAGATTTAGTAGATAAGTATGTAGATTTTTGCACTGGATTTAGAGACCTTAGTGAACATACTGGGATCCCATTTGGTGGAGTGATGGCATTGCCAGATGGAGCAGGATGAAGAATGAAGGAGGGAAAACAGAGACAGCTGATACAGAGAACTTGTTCAATAAATCTGACTGGAAGAAGAGAGCTGGGGTAATGATTTCATTGTAGTGTAGTCATCTACCAACATTTCTAACCAGCTATATTGTATGTTTCCTCCAGGCAGTTTATTGATCTTTGTAACTTTAGCACTTAGCCCAGAAACTGACATCTAGTGGGTGCTTGAAAAACGAGTTGTTCATCTCATGAAAGTTATTAAAGGGGCTTAATTGAAACCGTAAAATAACAGAGTGAGATCTTTGTGGCTTAGTTTTAATAGAGTTGAAGCTGGTGTGTTTGCTAATTTTTTTCTGAGGTATTTTGTACTAATTTTGAAAATTTGTTTTAATAGTATGCAAATATTTTATATACTAAAAATTTATTAAAATAGTAGGAGGACCCAATTCGAATATACAGCTAGTTTTTGGAAATAATACAAGGTGATAAAATTAACCAACTTTAATCTACATTCCTCTTGTTTAAGTTTGAATGCTGGTTTAATTTCAATTTAACATATACATGAAGAAAACCAATACTTTTTGTTTCATCTGCAAAAGTATTGCTAGTTTCTTTCAACATATATTCTTTAATTTTATGGGCACAAATAGGACAATTTTTATGTTTGTATTGCCAGAAATCCAAATTATATTGACAAAACTACATTTGCTATTTTTAAAAGTATAAATTTGAATGTTATAAAAATTATCTGCACTATTACAAGAGAAATCAAGGAATCTTACTTTAGACTTCCAAGTTTAATATTACCTAGACTTTCATGTTTACTGCTCACAATACAGTTGAAAACAAATTATTAACTTGGGTTCAATCCTGCATAAACTTTGCAGGTATTTGATATTATTATTGGAGACATATCTTCTCAAGTTACACCATACAGGCAGCTACTATTTCTGACTGCAAACACCTAGCCTAGGGATATGTTCAACATGAAACCATATGTGCTCTCTGTTGAGCTAGGGTTAGTGCCCTTAAAATTCTGAGAGTGTAGGGACTTGATGGCAGAATTGGGTCTGGGCTCCATACTTGCCCTCCTTTGTATTAAACCCCAGACTCTCCTTTTAGAGCTTGGCTCAGTGTCATCTGCTGTTGACACTGTCATTTGTTTCTGAGGCTAGAGTCATTTCCCTGGTTTTGACACATTTCTAACCATCTACCCTTACTATGAATTTCACCTGTAAAATCTGAACTCACCTGGACCTGTTCTTTTTTTTTTTTTTTTTTACAGTTTCCTATTCCTGGTCATCCCTATCTCCACCCCACCCACTCCCCACTCCCTATTCAGCTCCTCCACTGCTGTCCAGTGATGTGACATAAGACTTAGTAATTATCAAAATGTTTATTTTAGACTTAAGGTATTTCAGGAGCAGTTTTTTAGAAGAATAATTTCTCTTCTACTTTAAACAGTTCATTTGGAGAAATAAAGATTTTGGTGGGGTACTACGAAATTGGTCCTATAATTACTTAAAAACCTCCACCAATTTTTCTAATAACTGTGATACCTGGCTATGCTCTGGTACATAAATGTCTAATTCACTATAAAATGTTAATTATGTTTGCTTCTGTAATGAATTGTAGATTTTTTTAAAACTAAATATATGAGTACTTATAAAAACCACAAGAGATTATAAGATGATAGTAATCATAAGAAGAGTAAGCAACCAAAAATGATTGACATCTATTACTGGCCAGGTGTTTTATGTGCAATTATTTTACTTAATGCTTATAATAATTTCACCATTTAGGAGGCATTATCTTCATTTTGAACATGAGAAAAGAATGGCTCAGAAAGCTGTAGTTAGGTAATAGATAGGCCTGGACATGACTCTAACCCCAAAGCCAAATTGAAACTGCTGTTTCTGAATATTACCATTGAGTTCAATTATTTTTCCAAGAACTAGAGATGGCCCATTGTCCCAATAAGAGAAGTCATCTCATTTTACTGTTCAAAACATGGGATTTGGAATGAAATGTACAACCCAGGATTTATGTCTGCTACTCATCAATGCTGAGCATATTAACATCATTTTGTCATCCCTAATTTAGAGATGATGATGGTAAAAATGGTGATAGATCCTTTCTTCCAGGATTGTCCATATAAATGAGATTATCTGTGTAAAGTACTTAGAATAGTGGATGGCATATAGTAAGCACAAAATAATTGCTCTTCATTAATGCAGACTTTTTGTCTTTTAAAAGGCTTTCTTCCTTTTTGGCTAATGAGTTAAGAAATAGAATACCTTATTTGCTTAAGGCAGGTTCTTTCCCATATTCTTGCAAGAAAAACTTGTATGTGCTTTGTTTCTCTCTTGATGCCACAACATGAAGGTGAGAGGTAGAGATAATTCTTACTAAAATCCTTTTACTGAAGCAAGGAGAGGATGTGACTTTCTCTAGGATTCTCCTTCCCCATTTAAGGTATGAAAAATTATGGAGAATGGGCAATGATGTAGAAAGATGTGTGGTGGCTTTAACTAATTTAGAGTTCTGAAAGGTAAGACTTTAAGATCTACCAGTAGCTCTGAAGACCTAAGGTAGTAAATAAATGGAAAGCATTCTACCACTTTTCGCTCCACCACTCCAAAACCATAGCAAACATAATAAAGCCAACATGACATTCTTTCCTACTGAATACAAAACTTTGTTCTCAAGCTTTTAGTACAATCCTCCAAATAGTTGCTATGAATCAATCTGTAGACTTTGATTGAGTGGTCATTTTTATGCAGTAGTAGAGCAAAAAATTTAAAGGAAATATAAAGTAGGTGAATATCGTTGTAAGTTGAGTTAAAGTTTAAGGAAGAAAAGAACTTGAAAGTTAGTCTGTCTGTTCAACAACAAGTACTTAAGCAGAAAAGAGCCTCAAACTTTCTGTTAGATCTCTGCCCCTGAGAACTCTAAATCAGTAAGGAAGAGAGACACATGCACATATGATTTAGAAATAAAGGCAGGTTGCATCAGGTTGTGATTAATTAGTCCAGAAAGAAGTCTTAAAATTTTCCAAGAGTGGGATAGATGAGGAACTAAAGGAGCATTCAGTCATTATTTATTGAGCAAACATCTTTGGGGAAAGCTCTGCTTGATAACTGAAATTGTGCTTCTTTTACATTTTGAGTTTTGAAATGTTAGTAAGACCTAAGCTTCTCCATTAATTAGCCTACTTTACTAAATTGGGGGAATTAAGCAACTTTATGTTAAAATGCTTCATTTTTAGACAAGAAGAGTCATGGATCAGGTTCTCCAATTTTATTCCCAATGATTTTACAGTGTTGCTTTTCTTTATTTAAATGTGAGGTATTTCACTTTTATTGAAATTCTCACACATGTGTAACTAGTTATATATTAAATTAAGTCTTGGTTTTAAGCTAAAGAGTCACCAGCTTCTCTGGAGATTTTCTGTGTTACACTTGTTAAAAATAGTAAAATATCCAAATTGTGAAAAGAAATGTATCATGCAAGTAAGATGTTATCCTCAAAACTAAAACTGGAAGTATCAATTACAACTGACAAGGTGACGAAAAATGCTGAATATGGGTCACTTATTCTATAATTTTTTAAAACACTCAAAATGACACTCTTTTCTCCAAACTTGCTGATACATTACAACTTTGAATAGCACTTTATGCCTAATTCAGCAGTTTTAGAAACTAAAATATTCAGCATACAGCTGTGTTCCTATTTGCACAGACTGTACATCTGCCAAAGCAAATAGTGGTCTGTTCTCTGTAATTCTTCCACTCCACCAGAGTTTCTCCTGTATTTATGGAAAGGGTGTGTTGATTGTCAGTTAGATTTCTGGTGTTTGGTTCTTGACTACATTGTGTTTAAGTTAATTTTATGATTTTGGCTAGGACTTGAAAGCAATGCCTCTTTTAGTTTTGGGAAAGTGCAAAGAAATAAGGCTGGTCAATTATATTATGGCAATGACATATCCTCATTATATTTCCTTGATGTTTACATATGTTTGAAAGATTCATGTCCACTGTTTTCAAGAGTATACTTTAAGGAACTTTATTATAGATTTGTGCTTTATCCATACCAGTGGGAAGTTAATGAACTTGAATTTCATTCTTAGCAGCATTTCCAGGCTACTAGAGAAAAAAAATATTTAGCAGAGCAGTGTCTTGAATTGTTTCAGTAATAATATTGTTCTGGAGTATTGGGCTATCAAGCAAAACTCTTTTGAAGACTAAGATATTTCATTTAAACATTGATAAGTTTAAATGTAATGAGTAGTGAAACATAAATGATTGAATGTGATTTCTAGAAAAGGTTAATAAATGAGCTTCATGTCTCTGACCCCACTTTTCCTTCAATTCATTCCAGTCCGTACTCTGTGGCTAATTTCCAACAATGATAATGATTATAATGATGTTTCTCAAATACATTGTGTCCAAAGCAAACAGACCATCTTTCTGAAAGTGAATTATGGAATCTCATTCTCTAATCTGTTCCTTCCAATTCATCCCGCATGTCTCTATACTACTCTTTTCATTTCTTCTTTCTTGTCTGTAGCTTTCAATTTTCTGCCACATGAATTCTAAACTTGGATAAATTAATTTTTGCTGCTTCTGAATATGAACCCTCCTGTCTAGTCTGGCTAGCTTACTTTTTCTTGAATAAGTCAAGGGAATTCTGTTTTCCTCACCTGGCCTGTACTTGTTCTCCTCACCTCTCTCCCATTTATCCTGTATCCTACATTTCCTTAAGATTCAGTCTAGCGATCTATAGTTTTAGTTCAAACAAAGTTAATTTATCTACATTTACTTGGTTTAATTTTTAATTCATTAAAAAAAATTATCCTTTTGTTTGTTTGTTTGTTTTTTCCTTTCCTGCTTTATTTATGGTGGGTATCTGGTGAATTTTGGTTTTGTTCACATTTATTTCCCATCACTAGATTGTATGTTATACATTTAGTTTCTATTCTTTTATTGATAATCCTAGATAAATTTTAACACACTTCAATCTCTTCTCAACTAAAACAAGCACTTTAGAATCCTTTGTATTTTCCTTTCTGTACCTCAGAAATGTTTCTGAAATAATTTTTGGTTTTTATTCTAATGTACATCCCATGGGAATTTCACTGTCTTCTGATTTCTGTTATTGGTGTTAAAAAGTCAGAGCTTAGCTTTTTAATTCTTTCTTTCATAGTAATTTGCCTTTCTTTTCTTCATGGTGCTTTTATTATTTTGTCTTTGGCACTCTGCAATACAATGTGCCTATTTATGGGTTTCTTTTTATTTATCCTGCTTAGATTTTTTTTTTCTTCTCATTTTTCTAACCTTGAGAATCAGGTTAATTTTTCAATTTTGATAAATTATTATCCATTGTCTGTTCCCTGTTGAATATTGCCTTGAATATTGTCTCTTCTATATTCATTTGCTTTTCCTTCTGGGATTCTGGTTAGATAGATCTTAGAATTTCTCACTCTAATCTTTATGTCTCTTAATGCCATATTCATATCTCCCATTATTATTTTTCTTGTTGCATTCAGGATACTTTCTTCCATTCTATTTTCCAGTTTACAAATTCTCTCTTCAGCTATTTCTAGCTTCTATTTAACCCATCCATTTTATTTCTAAATTTAACTACTATGTTTTTCTTTCTGGAAGTTAGTTTTCAAAGCAATAATCAGACTTTATTTAGTCCCTTTCATATCGATTAACTGATTATACATACTTATATCTTTATGAGTCTGTGACTGCCATTATTTTTCCATTTATACTGCATTAAGGTGACAATTTCTTCTTGATTTTTTGAAATTTTGCTTGTGAGTTTATGTCCCATGATGCTTTATCTGTGTAGAATTTTTCTGAGGCCTGGGTTCAAAGTGTGTTTGTATAGAAAAGTTTTACACTTGTTTCTGATAGGTCTCTTAGGACACACTAAGGACTTAGGACTACTTTCAATTAATATTCAGTTTGGAGTTTTTGACACAGAGGTCTGTGAATACCAACCTCAAACCTGCTTTATGGGTACTTATGCTTAGCAAATATCAGGGAAGGCTACTTAGAGATGAACCCATGATTGGAAGTAGCTCCTCTTTTCTTCTCTGATGGCTGTTTTAGTTTTCTTAATATACATACTTTAGGATCCCAGAATTATTGATTGGGTCTTCATTTGATGTTCTACTTAGTGTGAGTATTAGGCTTTGTCTATTGTTTTTCACATAAGAGCTCCTTTACAATCTAATTTCTGAAAAAAATCTAATTTCTGACCACCATGGATGGACAGTTGACACCAGATTAAATATTGTCATCAACATGTGTTTAAATGTAGTTCTGTGTTCATATATTTTTGTAATTTCTGTCTTCCAAGATGTCCTTTATTTTAATAAGCTCATTTACACTTTTATAAAGATTTAAAAAATTATTTTATCTAGCACTTCTGGTTATTTAGTCAAGGAAGCCTTCTCTGAATCTCTAATCCACCACAAATACCCCAGATCAATTATATATGCATATATATATGTATATATATATATAACATTGTGCTCTCTATATATACATACATGCTCATTTAATTTCTGTGACACCTTTCTAAGGATTTTTTTCTTTTCAAATTCTCATTTTATTGACAAGATCCAGGAAGGTTAAATGAATTGCCATGGGTCAGGCAATTCACTTAAGGTCAAGAAGGTAGCAGAGTTAGAATTTAAACTCAGATCCCTTTGTCTACAGAATGTAAAGTCTTTCTATCATTCTATACCCTCAACTGCATATAAATGTAATGAGAATCACATATTCAGACATTATTGTGAATTCACACAGAATATCTACTCTAGGCATTTGTTCAGTCTTGTACTAGTTATTTTAAATTAGAACTTAATGAAGATATTATTATTAATAATAATTTAATGATTAATAGTCGTCATTTTGGGGTGTTTGTTATGTGTTAAGCACTGTGCTAGTTATCTTGGATACCTTATCTTAAATAATTTAACTACTAAAACAACTATAGTAATAATTTTTGTTTTATTGATTAGGAAACTGTTGCTTTTAGAAGTTGATTTATTAAGTTTTCAATGATAGCTTATCTAGGAAGAGTCAGAGACAGTAATGAAGCCTTCTTTTTTATTATTAAAAATAATGCCTTTGTTACTTATAAAAACCTTAAGCAATACAAAAAATTTTAATAAGAAAGAAAGATAAGAAAATTATACACTTACCACCACTAAGATTTAACCTTCTTGTAAACCATAAAAATCCCATTTAAGGAACTGAATAAATAGAAAGAAAGAATGGAATCATACTTACTGGACTTAATAAAATATTTAATTAGAAGTTATTTAAATTAATAAAAATGAACATAATTGATGTGGAATTGAAGGAGTTGCAGAACTTCATGTAAGTTTACTACTGCATGTGATATTATTTCTTAAATAATATTTCAAAAATAAAATCTGAAATTTATTAATGGATTAATGTCATTAGGCTGTTTCTAATTCCATATGATTATTAATTTAAAGTGGGCTTCTTATGGACAGCAGAGTTAGTTTATTATTTTTGCATCCAACTTGGCAATCTCTGGCTTTTAATTGATATGTTTAGACCATTTACATTTAATTGTTTTCTATTTGTTGTTTATATTGTGTTTTTCTATTTGTTTCATATACTATTTTTGCCTCTTTCCTTTTTCTGCCTACTTTTGGCTTTAATGAAGTATGGGCTTATTATTAACACTTGTTTTTAATAATTTACTGGTAGTTGCTCTAGGGTTTATAATATACATTTTTAACCAAGGTCTACCTTCAAATACTATTGTACTACTTTACAGTGTAGTATTAAAACCTTTCAACAGCATATTCCCAACTTTTCTTTCTCATCTTTTGAGGTGTTTTTTCCATATATTTTACCTTTCCATGTATTATACTTGCTACTACTTTTGCTCTAGACTTGTTATCTTTTAGAAGACAAATGTTAACATAAAGTCTTTTATATTTACCTTCATTTTAGATGTTCATTTTTTCTGTAGAACCGGATTTCTATCATATTTCTTTCAAATGAAGAATTTTCCTTAACATTATTTGTAGTGCAGAGATTCTAGTAGCGAATTCTCTGTCATTTGTTTGTCTGAAAAGTATTTATTTATTCTTCATTCTGTTTGGGGGGGCTGGATAAAGAATTCAGGATTGATGGTGTATGTCTTTGAGCACTTTAAATGTGGTACTCCATTGTCTTCTGGCTTCCATAATTTCAGAGGAGAAGTCTGCTGCCATACTTTGTTCCTCTCAATATAATATGTCTTTTTTTTTCTGCATGCCCTCAAAATTTACTTTTTTGTCTATGGTTTTAAGAAGCTTAAATATGATGTATCTAGGTATTTTGTTTTTCTCCTGTGGTACTTATCCTTCTCAGTGTTCTGTGAGCTTTTTGAATTTGTGCCTTTGTGTATTTTATCATTTTGGTCATTATTTCTTTCTGTCAATAACTACTCAATCATTATTTTTTCAAATATTTTTTTCTGTCCCATTCTATTTTCTCTTTCCATTTGTATTTCACCTACATTTTCTTCCCATGATGTTAAATTCCAGGTGACTTGGTTTTCCTGTGACCTCAGCTCTCTGTTGGGATCAAGAAAATTATTATTTTTAATGTTTTCTGGCTTTTTCTGATTAATAGGGTGGGGGTAATATGCTTGTTAGCTTTCTACTTCCTAAGCAGAAGCTAGACACCTTCTAACTCCATATTTCATTTTGAGGCAGTATTTGCTGACTTAGCAATGAAAGATGTGGAAATTAATACACTTTATCTTCCTTCTCTCCAAATCCTTAAATTGGATTAGCTAATGTATTAGTTTTATATCATCAAAGTTAACAAATTATTTTTGGACTATAACTCTCAGTTTTTAGCATGATCTTTTCACATTGTGTCTTCATTTAGTAGTACTTAATGCCATCTCTTGGTTGGCTGGATTTCATTACTGCAGACTTTATTTTGACAAATATTAACTTTTGTGTTGCTTTTCATTTTCCCTTTCCATGAGTGTTACTACAGAAAATTTTCAGACCAACTTGATGTTTTTAGCCTTTGTACTGGACTTTTTTTTTTTTTTTTTTTTACTGCCTCAACAGTCATATCATTTTTTATTCATCATAGAAGTTCAGTAAGCTGGCCAAAATGTGACCTAGTATTAATTGTTCATTTAACAACTTTTCTTATGACTTTGTACTCTCTCTATCTGCCTATGCAAGTGTTCTTTATATTAAAAATAAACAACTTTTCTTCTCTCATGTCTAAGCAAATGGTTTCTGTTCTGTTTGGGCCTAACTTTTTCTTCAGGAACACCAATTAAGTGTATGGTATATCTCTGATTCCCTTAGTCTTCCAATATTTTTCATTGCCTTTATATATTTTAATATGTTCTCTTCTATTTCATTTTTGTGTGATTACTTCCAACCAGTTTACTCACTAATTTAAGTAATATGTATTCCATTGCTTTTTAAATATAACTTTCATTTCTAAATATTTTAAGTTTTCTTTTCCTTCTGTTTTTTGAGCACTGATAAACTTATTTTTTCATCTTCTATTACATAGACTTTTTGACTCATAATTTATGACTGGAGTAGTTTGTTAATAAAAATGACATGCACTAATTTTACTGAGGATTTGAAGAACTGTTTGTTTAAACTATTCCTCTGTGTTATTCCACTCTTCTTCTGCCTTCTGCTTGTATTTTTCTCCTTTTCTTGGGTCAGGGGTTTGTTGAAAAATTGGAGAAAATAAGTTTACAAATAAGTATGCTGGGCCTATAACTTTGATGTGGATATGTTTTCTTGAGCAGTCACTCAAGGTCCATCTCAGCATCTTGAGATTGGCATGGTTTACAGTGATGTTTACAGTCATGTTCTCCTTCTTCTTCCCTGTTCCTTTCCCATAGATGTTCTGAGTTCGATCTAGTAAATTTTACCGACCATTCAATTAAAATGCTACACTAGTTCCTCCTATAAAGGATTAGATGAGCAGTAAATTGATGCAATGAAATAAAGTATCTATTAGCCATTAAATGGTGAATTTGCATACTTAAATGTAAATGTTGAAAGAATTAGAATTTATTTGACTATACCTGTCTTATATGATGCTATCATGTTGTAGGTGAAAAAAATGGACAATTGAGTTAAAGATACCAGAGTCTGAAACCCAATTACCTTTGGGTTTCCAACCCATACTATAGCCTGGTTATTTAACCATTCTAGGCTTTGGTTTTTCTAAATTTTAATTTAACTCATAGATGGCTGTGAGCATTAAATGATATAATATCTATTTAACATCCAGTAGAAAAACCCAGCACAAAGTAAGAGTTCAATACATTTTATTATTGTGTTTTATTTAAAATATGGTTTTTCTTTTAGCTACTAATTCTGTCTCACTTAGAAATTGGTAAAATACTTACCTACTAGTTGTTAAGGGAAATATGTGTCTAGATCTCATCTGGATCATCTTTTCTGAGCCATCTGTTTCTGTGTTACTCATCAGTGCTCTTCTGCATCCCACACTTGAAAGCACTGTATTTTTGACAGATTTTGTTCTTCAGGGCTCTGGAAAAACAAAAAACAAACAAACAAACTGTACCCTTAAAGGAGGTAATGGAAGAAATTTTAATGAAAAAGATACTTTACAAAGGTATGGGAAAGAAACCAATAAAAAATGATGACGCACCCAGGACCTACCTTTTTCATCCTTAGTCCTGAAGTAACAAACAGGGAGAGCAGTTATTGAAACTGTGGAAATGTTGCTATAAGAAAAACTCTCCCACAGGAATGCAGCCACTCTGTAATCATAGCCTGGCAGGGAGGGACCTGGGGAATAAATACTCTGACCTCACTCTCTTCCTGCATTCTGATCCTCTACTGTGTTTTCAGCTGGCCAAGCCCAAAAGAAAGCCAAAGGACAAGGGTATTTGTTGATGCAACCTGTCAAGGTCAGCCTTTGGGGCATAGAGATGTGTCAAGAAGAATGGAGAATGGATGTGGTTATTAAGCAAAAGGAGAGAACCCAATTATATTTGTGTTGTTTTGGAATTTATTATAAAAGGACAGATACTTTAACTATAGAAAATTCTGTCTAGCTATATTTGTACAAAATTAAGAATTTAAAGTGTACAGCCTTTGTTTTGATTAGCCACTGTGCAACTCCTTGCTTTTCTGAAACTTCAAATAAACTAAGATAACTTCTTGAGCTAGCTTGTCTAGTTTTTAGAAAGAAGACAAATATTTGACTAAATGCTGCCTTAATGACTCCTTCTTTGCATTATCCCACAATCTACCTCCTTTGTTAGCAATAACCAGATGTTTTTACATTTAAGTTTCAATGAGCACTTAGGTGTGTATTATATAAATATATGCTAAACAATATTAGCATGAATAAAATATCAATCTTGCCTTTTGATTTGGAGCTACCCAACAGTTCATAGTTATAGGAATTTAGCTCCAAAAAGTTACAAAAAGAATTAGTCCTGGTATTTTTCTTCAAGGAGTCATAGCC
This sequence comes from Myrmecophaga tridactyla, assembly GCA_004026745.1. Lineage (NCBI taxonomy): Eukaryota > Metazoa > Chordata > Mammalia > Pilosa > Myrmecophagidae > Myrmecophaga > Myrmecophaga tridactyla. Next base: position 8,350 of record PVIY010008394.1, on the reverse strand, counting down.
TTATGAGGAGATAAAACATAATCATTTGAGTCATAAGTAATATAACATATTAGCATATGATATGTAAGAAATTAAAATTTTGGTTAATAACTGTATAATACTTTAGGGAAGGAAAAATTTTTAGCATCATTGAATGAGCAAATACACAGAAAATGGAGTTAATGACTAAATTATCAATTAAAGTAGAATTACTCTGAAAATAAAAATCAACAACTTTCCCTTTCTTCCCAACTTGGGGTTTAAAAACTGATTGCTGCTGAAAAGAATTTTAGTTTACCTCTCAAGTTGGGAAATGGATGGTCTGAGCTAGATCATCACTTCTACTTTATTTACCTATAATGCTCAGAAGGATAACTTATATTTGTTTTATAAGGACAAGCATTTTCACACCTTTTATTTGTTTTCTTCTATTATGAAAACAGTCTCTGAATGATTAAATTGAGTTCTCAGATGTATCACTACTGAAGTCTTATGATAAATGCTTCTGGTCATGATATATCTTCCATTTATCAACAAGCCAACAAATAAAACTTTTTCTTGTCCTTCCCATTTTTCAACCAAACATTCTATCCCTGCCTTTTTTTTTACTACTAAATTTCTCAAAAAAAGTAGTATATATTTTACCACATGTTTCCTCTTTTGCTATCCACATCTCATTCACATAAAGATGACTTTATTTTGTTGAATAGTCCCTTAAGAGGAATCACATTTAGAGTCATTGATGACACTGGAATGAGTTTTTGTTAGTTTTTCCTTTCCTTTCTTCCCTCCTTCCCTTCCTTCCATCTCTCTGCTTTCCTAAAATCATTTCAATTATACCAACTATTCATTTCCTTTTCTTCAGGATTTGGAATTTAGAGCTCGATTTTATCTTTCTAAATACTATAAAAGGGCTAGCAACATTCGTAGACTTAGATAAGAGATGTGCGCTTTCAACTTCTCTCTGCTCTGCTGACTCAAGCTGCTGAGATAGATGACCACTTTGGAGTGAGTTAAGAGGAAGGGATGAAGTTGCTATATGAAAAGCAGAATGCTAATTTAAATATGGTTACTGATTCATCCACATTTTTTCTTGAGCTGTTTTCTTTTGGAAGCAGAGGCATGATTGTAGTTCTACAAGAACCAACCCATGCAGAGTAATGGAAATGCAGAATTTTTGCTATGTTAGTAAGGAGGTGGGAATGTTATTGACAGCTTTCTTTGCCTTTCTGATGGCAGAGGGTTCTGAATAATACAGAACTAATAGTTTTAGTGAAATCATAATAAAATCACAGTATCCTGAAATGTAATGATTAACATAGAAATTATCTGTTAAGGCTGGGATTCATTGCAGTTCACTTTAAAATATTTCTCCAGCCCCTTTTCCTATCTTCTTTACTGTAAATACTTTATGATTTTCCTTGGAATTTTAAAATAGGTTTTGTCCACATGCCATAGTGTCAGTAGTCATGATTTAAGCCTGCTGGGCTACTAACAATTTCTTAAAATCCCCTCGATATTTTGCTCTATGGCTTCCTTAGCCTCCCATCAGCCAAGGTTTGTTCAAATTCCATCCATTCTTTGAAGTTCTGCTTAAATTCCACCATGCCCACAAGCTCTTTCCAGTAACTCATGACTCCAAGTCCTTTTATCTACACCTGATCTTCTATTGTCCTATGTACTTTTATAATAGAACTCACCCACCTTAGTCTTGTGCATATTATAGATATAAGACTATTCTGTCTATTATCACCAAACTAGGTAAGTCCTTGGAGGACCAGGACTATGTTCTATACATATTTTCATCCTTACAACAATTTCTCAACAACTGTATGTTACATTGAATTGCATGCAACTTCTGAAGTCAGAGCCCATTTTTCCTTAAGTAGGGATGGGCACATAAAGATGGGCAAGGGACATTTGAAACAAGAGTGTGGTGACTGATGCTCATGCCTTAGGAGCACAGTAATGTCACAATTCTTCCTGCTACTGATAATTTCCATATCCCCAATAATTGAGGCATTTGGAGAGTTTTCAACAGATTCATAAAACTTGAGCAGAATCCAGAGTAAATCCAGTAAATTAAGTTCACTGTGGGTTTTGGAGCCAATCCATGGACCTTATAGATTGACTACTAGATGTGATTTAAAGAGAGTCTGCTTACAAATACATGTGTAAATTTAATTTCAGTTAGGTTAACAGGAAGAGACATTGCCAAGCTTTGGAAGTATCCTGTGATGGTTTTAGCTGTGTATTATATTTATGGAAAAGAGATTTCAGATGTCCCAAAACAATTTTCCAGATTCTTCTCGTTCCAAAATCATGGAAGTGGAGATGATGCTGAAAGGGGAGACAAGGCACATTTATGAAATCTCATTCATCCAATAATAACTTATGATTGCAATTATTCCAGAAAAAAACAAAAGTGAGTCTCTTTAAAACAACAAAATGAGATCCATGTGTTCCTTCAAATCTCATGAGATGACATCACTCACAACACGACAAAAAAGAAAACATTTAAAAGTACACTTCAACTGATGAGTGAAACGTACTAGTATTTGCAATGTATTAGGAATAATAACCCATTTTTTGGTGAGAAGGGATCACAGAGAGCTTTGATTTTCTTATCCTCCTTATCCTAGGGTGTAAAGGAAGCCTAAGATTTCTGTGTATGGAATAATTTAAGAATATCCTCAAAACCAAGTCCATGAATTGCTCTTTCAGTAAATCTCTCTCTCTCTCTCTCTCTCTCTGTATTGATATGTATGTGTGTTAGTTAAATGGTAATTGGGTCAATATGAGGTAAATATACAGAATGCTCCTGATTTCTAAACAGCATCATCATGAACCACTGGTATTTGTGGTGTTTAGAACACTGAAAAACTTGATTACCTGGCTACTACTACTACATTTTGATAAATAATATTTCAATTACTATGGTCAGAGCTTATTCTCATGCATATTTGTATATTTATACCAAAGTGAATGCAGATGATAATTATTTGATGTTATTCAAATAAAATTATAATTCAAATGCATAGTATTTTTAAAATCAATAATGTCATTTTAGTTTCTTAATGATAAGTAAAGTACTTTCATTCTATACAGAATTGTATTGTAGGGATTGTGAGCCGAGTTTACTGCTTTTGGGCATCAATCAAGACTTGTCCACTGCTGGTCATTTCCCATTTGATACTCCCATATTGGGGAAAGGAGGATAGGGGTGAATATATTTCTCAGAAATTGTTTAAAAAAAGATTTTCAAAAAATTTGTTATTGACTTCCTCTGACATATTGATAACTGTATAACTTTTTTATTAAAACCTTGGAACCAAATATAAAGTGTGAAATAAAAATACAACAAAAATGACAGTTGAAATGGCAGCTTTATATAAAATGCTATTCTTTCTCAGGAGCTGACTTACCAAAACTTCTCACTCCTCTTTTTAAAGACAGACAATTCCACAGTTCTGCAAAAAAGAACTGAAGTTACTAAAGGGGCTGAAGGAGTTGTTTAATCCAACACACTAAATGACTTAAAAATATTAAAAAATACTGAAAGACTTATGTACTATGATAAATATATCACTTTGATTTTCCTGTCCTCTCCTGCCAGCTGTGTACCAAGAAAAGACACATTTCTCAGACCTTTGGCCGCCACATAATTGTCAATGGAATAATGCAAGAATTCAAAGTCTGATGGGCTGAATGGCTTCTTTTTGGTTGGGAAAAACTTGAGAGTCTTAGGCTTTAATTAAAAAAAAAAAAAGACAGTATACAGAGCACACAGCATGGCCATTTGGCCTTTGGTGTCATGGAGCTTCTGGACAATGTCCCTTTTGTAGTTTGCACCTAGTCCTGCCACCTAAAAAGTTTCCCTCAGGGGAAGCCCTGACTCATGGACTCTTATTTTAACTACAGAGAATTGCTTATTCCAATACAAACAATCATCCATGTTTCAGGATATATTAGGCATGGATAAATGGTAAGAATGAGAAAATGAAATAAAAAATATGTAAATATAAAAATGTTTTGAAAAGGAACAAATTGTAGATACATGGGTCAGCATGGATGAATCTTGAAACCAGCTTTGAAAGACTACATACTAAATGATTCTATTTACATAACATTTTGGAAAGGCAGTACTATGGTTTCAGAAATCAGATCAGTGTTGCCAGGATTTGGAAAGACAGGAGGGGTCTGACTCCAAATAAAGAAACCTTTTGGGATCAAGGAAATATACTGTCGATTGAGTGTGTTAGTAGTCACGTGATTACATTTGTCAAAACTCGAGGAATTGTATGTGTAGAAAGGTCAACTTTGCTGTAAAATAAATAATAGTTCAATAAACATGATATGAAAGGAATGAAAAACAAAATGAGGGAATGCATGTGGTGGATAATTGATTTTCCTTCCAGTTACCTTGGCTTTTTATCCCTAACTGAGTTTTTATAGCTATATTTTAAACTGATGAAATACTATGTATTTTTCAAAAGAATCACTAACAGAGTTATTTAATTTTATTTAACCAGAACCTATGCAATGCAACCTGCATGCCAGATACTGTTTTAATAGTTTGAGAAAATAAATTCATTTTAACCTTAGCAACCCAATGAGGTAGGTACTATTATCTCCAGTTTGCATATGATGAAACATGTAATTTTTCCAGGGTCACCCAGATGACAAGTAGTAGAACCATATTTGAACTCTGTCACTCTGGCTTCAGTGTCTGTGCTCATAACCAATATGCTTTTGTAAACTTTTTAGATGCTACCTTCCTAGTTAGTAAAATTTGAATTACAGTTTAATTATCATGAGATACAGTCGATAGAGCACTAGGACTTGAAGTCTATATTTGAGACCATTCTTTGCATTGCATGACATCAGACAAGTCACTTAATCTCTCTGAATTCCCATGTAAAATGAGAATGATGATTCTAGCTCTTAGTATTTCACTAGGTTATTATGAGTCTGAAAGAGTATTTTGCACTCAAGTGTTGTGTAAAGGGTAGTGTGTTACAGAGGCCAGCATTTTACATTATTTGTGATCGTGGCTCACAGGATGGTCTATAACGTCTACATATAATTGTTGACTGCCTTAGGAGCTAGCACAATATTTTCCATGTACACCTGCAAACTTTACTCAAAATATGGCTTTTGCTAACATGTATAATTCAGATTAAAATAAAAGATACCATATTACAAGCATGGAAAATGAAACTTCTGATATAAAATTAAAGTATTTCTAATCATATCTAAATGCATAAAGATATATTTTCAGCAGAAATATTCAGGAAGAGGCAACATCTATAAAATTTTGATATAGACAGCATTTTATAATTAAATTAATTGGTAATTTACTGGTTTACTTGAAAAGTTAATATGCTAAAGACATTATAAGCAATTCTTCAAGTATAGTCATTTGTTTAAAAAAATCAGTGCTGGAGTTTAAGCTAAGAAAATAAATATCAGATAATTTTTAGAACCTCAGGTTCTCTTTTAGGAGAAAGGCTGTATAACTGGACTGCCTGAGTTTCAACCCTGGATCTGCCAATTTCTTAACGTGTGACTTGATTCAAGTTATTTAGCTTCCATGGGCCTCAATTTCCTCTTCATCTGTAAAATTCAGAAAATAAGAGCAGTTACCCTATAGCGTTGTTTTGAAGATTAAATTAATTAATATATGTCATGGTCAGGTTCATGTGTCAACTTGATCCAGTGGTGGTACCTGTTTGTCTGGTTGGGCAAGTGCTGGCCTGTCTGTTGCAATGAGGACATTTCATAGAATTAGATCCTGAGCGCATCAGCTGCATCCACAGCTGATTCCATTTGTAATCAGCCAAAGGGGCGTGTCTTCTGCAATGAGTGATGCTCAAGCTAATCACTGGAAGCCTTTTAAGGAAGATTCAGAAGAGACAGGTTCTCTTCCTGCTTTGGCCAGCCCTGTGGAGTTCATCCAGACCCTCCATGGGAATCGTAGGCTTCACAGCTTGCCCTGTGGATTTTGGACGCTGTGTTCCCGCGGTCACGTGAGACACTTTTATAAATTTTATATTTGCGAGTGTTCCCTGTTGATTCTGTTTCTCTTTAGAGCTCTAACTAATACAATATATAACAGTATTTTATGCAGTATAAGTACCTAATATATTCAGCCACTATTATTATTGTAATGGTTATTATTTTCACAGTGACTTTCAGCCAGAACATGCAGTCGTTTTTTATTCAAAATTATGGTTTTACTGTTCCGACGCCCATTACTTGCACAGTTACATATAATCAGCTATGGGCTCTCCTTCTACTCTAATACCAGTTTTTCTTCCTTACTTAGATATGTTCTTTTATTGGCACTATCATTTTCTTAGTTCCTTGGGGTTAACATCTTGGAGTCATTTATAACTATGTTTAACTATGTTTGCTGCCACTTCCCTTGTGGCCATTCAGTCATTAAGTTCTGTTGCTTCTTTAGGAAATAGTACACATTCAACAAATAACTACTGGGCAAATACAAATAACAAAACAATGCACTTAATTTCAGAGAGCTTCCATTCTGATAGAGGGGGAGAGATAAAGTGTAATGTTAAAGTCTGTGCAGAACATGCTCAGTTCTATGAAACTGAGTGCTTTGAGCATGCTGGTTTGCAGGGGAGGAAATGCTTGAGTTTAGTCAGCAGAGGTGTTCTGAATTTCTCCCTTTATCTCACCCCTCAAAACCCATCAGCAACTTTATCTCCAAAATTTATTCTGAATCCCCATGTTATTTCTACTATTGCCATCCTTCTATTTCATAGTCTAAGTCACCATTACCTCTCATTTGGACTAAAAGTACTTCCTAACTGGTATCTCTGCTTCCATCCTTACCCTGCTAAAATTCATTTCTCATATGTGTGTTAGTTAGATTCAGTTGTCAACTTGGCCAGGTGAGCATACCTAGTCTAGTTGCTGTGGACATAAGCCAACGGTACGTGACCCTCATCTGTTGCCAATTACATCTGCAGTCAGCTAGGAGGCGTGTCTGCTGCAATGAGTGACGTTTGGCTTAATTGGCTGGTGCTTAAATGAGAGAGCACAACGTAGCACAGCCTAAGCAGCTTGGCATTCCTCATCTCAGCACTTGCAGCTCAGCCCAGGCCTTTGGAGATGGAGAAAGAAATCACCCCGGGGAAAGTTGTTGGAACCCAGGGGCCTGGAGAGAAGACCAGCAGAGACCATCCTGTGCCTTCCATGTAAGAAAGAACCTCAGTGGAAATTTAGCTGCCTTTCCTCTGAAGAACCAACAAAATAAATCCCCTTTTATTAAAAGCCAATCCGTCTCTGGTGTGTTGCATTCCGGCAGCTAGCAAACTAGAACAATATGCCATTCAGATTTTTTAATAATCAGTAAATTAACCATGTGATTTTTCTGCTTGAAAACCTTCAATGGCTTCTTGCTGAATTTAGAAATAAAAATCCAAACACTCTCCATGACCTACAAAGATCTAATGACAGACCTCATTTGCAATTCTGTATTATATCCTGCCATAATAGCTTTCTTTCTACTTTTGCACACTCAGAGCTTATTGTCATTTTATTCCTGTAGCAGGAATAATGGTTTCCAAAGATGTCTGTGTTCTAACCTCTGAAACCTATGTTACCTCACATGACAAAAGAGGTTTTTCAGATATGACTGACTTAAAAGTGTTGATAGGAGGAGATTACCCTGAATCATCCAGGTGGATCCAATATAATCGCATGGTTTCTTAAAGAGAACCTTTCTTGGCTGTGGTCAGAGAACAAGATGTGACATCAGAGAGAGAAAATCAGAGAGAAGCTATTTTGCTGGCTTGAAAGATGGAGGAAAGGGGCCATGAGCCAAGGAAGGAGGCTGACCTCTAGGAGCTGGAAATGACAAGGAAATGGATTCCTCCCCAGGGCCTCCAGAAGGAACCAACCCTGCAGGCACCTTGAGTTTAGCCCAGTGAGACAGACCTGTGTTGGACTTCTGACCTGCAAAACTGTAAGCTAATACATTTGTGTAGCTTTGAGTCACTGAATTTGTGCTAATTTGTTGTGGCAGCAATAGAAAGCTAATATATCATTCCAGGCCACACATACTTGATTTGTCCTGTATTTGGAATGTCCTTTTCCCCCAAGTTCCTTTCCAACTTGAGGTATCAACTTCACTGTTACCCACTTAAGTGGTCTTCCCTGATGATACTCTCTGAAACATCTCTCCCACCACCAATCCCTGAGCAACTCTAAAACAGCATACTGTTTAATTTCTTTATAGCATATCACTGTCTGAAATTACCTTGCATCTGCCCAATTTTTAATTGCCTTTTTCTACTCAAAGATGTAAACTTCATAGAATCAGGAATCTTGTCAGTATCGTTCA
>PVIY010008393.1:0-77202 GCA_004026745.1 Myrmecophaga tridactyla | reverse complement strand
TAACTTTAGGAAAACATTGAATAAAAGCACTAATAGTGGATAGCCTTGTCTTGTTCCAAATTTTAGTAAGTATGTATGTTGTGTTTGTATGATGTTGCCTAAGATTTTTTGAGACACTCTTTATCTAGTTAAGATAGTCTTTTCTATTTCTATTCATGGATGAGTTTAATTAAACCAAGAATTAGTATTTAGTTTTATCTAATCTCTTTTATGAGTATTGATATAAGTATTTTTCATCCTTAATTAGTTAATGTGATAAGTTGACTTTATTGATTTTTGAAATAATAAAACATCCTTGCATTCTTGGTAATATGGTGTGCAATGGCATATGATAGATAGATAGATTTTCTTTACTGGTATTTTTAAAAGTGTCTTTGCCTCTATTTCAGGGGTGAGATTGATGGTTGTACAGTTTCATTTTGTTTTTTCCTGATTCAGAATCAATTGTCACCCCTTTATGTGTGCTCTACTCTTTCATAATATATTCTACTCTTACTTCCTGGAATGTTATACTTCCTTTTCTACACCTAGAACACTATTATTTATCTTTCATCTCTCCTGTATTCTGAGAAGAGTTTTTCTGAATCCTTTGTATCAAATAACTCTTTTCCTTGTTCTAAATATATAAAAATAAAATAAAATATTAAAGATATAAAATCAATAATCTAACTTCTTCAAGAAGGTAGAAAAAGTAATGTCTAAGAAACTTTAGTGAAAGGAAGGAATCACTAAATATTAGATGAGAAATAACAAATAGAAAACAGAAAAAAATAGAAAAATACTATTAACAGCAAAAATCGGTTCTTTAGACAATTTCAAAAGTTGATAAACATTTAACTAGAATGAACAATAAAACAAAGAGAAGAAAAAGTTTCCCAAATGAGTATAAACAGAGGACCTAACCAAAAACTCTGCAGAAATTAAGAGTTTTAAGGAAATATTATGAAAAACTTTATGTAAACAGATTAGAAAATTTCAATGAAATGAAGATGAGCATGGTATATCTCTGTACATTTAGTTGTCCTTCAATTGTTCTCAGCAAAGTTCTACAGCTTTCAAAGTATAAGTCTGATAATTATTTTGATAAACTTATTCCTAAGTGTTTTGTTCTCTTAGATGATATTGGGGATTTAATCATTTTCTTAATTTCATTTTTGGATTGTTCATTGATATTATATATAAAAATGAGAGATTTTTGAATACTTATCTTGTATTAAATTTTGGCAAGGAGGTGGGAAAATGAAAGCCTCATATATTATGGTAAAAATATAAAATATAATATTAATTTTGGAAAATAGTTTGATAGTTTCTTAAAATGCCAAACATCCACTCACCATACATGATCCATCAATTCGACTGAGCTCCAAGAGAACTGAAAACATATGTTCACAAAAGGTTTGTAGGTGATATACATAGCAGCATTATTCAAAAGTGCTGAAAACAGGAAACAAGTCAAATGTCCACCTACTGTGAATAGATAATCAAGATGTGTAATGTCCTTTAAATGGGATACCACTCAGTTCTAAAACGGTAAGTTCTATCAATACCACAGCAACAAAGATGAACCTCAAAAACACCAAACTCAGAAAAAGAAGCAAGACAAAAAGTAATTAGATATCGTATGATTTAATTTCTGTGATGTTCTAGAGAAATCCACTTTGTAGAAACAGAAAGCAGATCATTGTTTACCTTAGGCTGGGGATGAAGTGGTTTAATACTTTTATAGTGAAAGATGTCCACAACTACAAATTTACTAAAAATTGCTCAATTATACACTCATAATGGGTCAATTTTAAGGTATGTAAATTACATCTTAACAAAGCTATTAAGAAGTTAAATTTAAATGTCTCAAAATCAATATCAAACATATTTCTTCCCAGTTTTCAAATTCTAAATTTAATTCCTAGTCAGGATTCAACCCATATTATTATTATAAACCAATGTTTAACATCTTTTTCTACTTGAGTCAAGTTAGCAAAATGGCCTTATAAAAATGATCCCACAAGATGTTATATTTCACACCAAGTCAACATAGAGAATACTTTCTGTGCTAGCAATGGCTAATCAGCAAATTTACCCATTAAGAATTTATTTGACTAATGCTTATTACATCTTCTGGCTTAGAAGGACAAGAAAGATATTTCAGAGACAGTGAAGAGTTTGAAACAAATTAAGAAATGGAAAAAGACACAGCCAAGGAAAATGATAAGGAAGAAGGGAGACATACGGAAGAAGGAACTGAAAGACAGGAAAAGAAGTGATGAAAGGAGGAGGAAGGAAGGAGAAAAAGAAGTGAGAGTGAAGAGAGAAAGAGAATAAGAAAAGTAAAAGTAAAAGGGGGAGGGAAGAAGTAAAGGGGGAGAAATGTGTAAGCGTTTTATCTGTATTGGACTATTTAATTCTCACGAGAGCTGCTACTTTCAATACACCTTTTCCAGTTGAAGAAACTAAGGCACACAAAGATTAAGAAATTCGCTTGAAGGCACATAGCTCTTAAGCAACAGAGAAGGCATTTGATCTAAGCAATCTTACTCAAGAACAATCACTTTAACCACATTATACTAGTTACTTACTGCTTAGTATACTTGCACTGCTGCGTACCACAGATCTTGCTCTTTATAAAGAATATTCTTATGTGTTAGTTCCACAGAAAGAGTCAGATCAGATGTTTCCTCATCTGGAAAATATTTCCTGACCTATCTCTCCCTACATTCTCAATATTATTTCCTTATCCTGCATATAGTTTCAACACCTAATGACAACTCTGGGGACAATGTGTGGCATAAAGTATGCACCAATAAACAAAAAATGTTTTTTATGGTCATACCAATGACACTTTTATACTTACTTTTAAATGTCTTTTTCTACAAATTTATTAGCTTATTGAAGGGAGTAATTTAGGTCCATGTGTTTTTATTTAATCACTCATCTACATTTATTCATTTGGATACTATTTCCTGCTATGCCTGGTATTATTTCATGTAATGGAATCTAGAAGTGTCAATGATTCAAGGACATCTTGTCTGTCAATGTAGATAGCTCTCATTTATTAAGCACTTACTCTGCTTAGGAACTCTATTAGGTAATTTGTGTAAGCAGTTAGGTTGGATTCTGGACACCTCCTCCTCACCCTTCAGCCTGCTGGACAGCTTTTACTTCAGCTATTTTGTACTTATTTGCTTCATATGGCAACATTTTGCCTAACTGTACCTCACAGTTCTCCTCCTCTTCCTTGGGGTTTCTCTGATGCTGCATAGCGGAATACCTGCAGAAACCCTGCTGGCACTTTGCCTGTGCAAACCTGAAAGTCTGAGAGACTGAAGGACACTTGACCAATAAGAAGTGGGAGTCAGCACATGAGTAAATTCTCCCTTATCCATCCCTGGAGTGGTGAGTTCTGAGATGCTTTCAATACAGTTCCTTAAAAAGTCACACAAGATTATATCCCTTCCACCCAGAGGGTGACTAGCTCAATCGCACACACTTGTATTGACTTCCCTGTTTCATCTGCCCATTTCATTTTTCCGGTGGTAATGCTCCCTGAGTACCTTCCCCCTCCACACAAACAAATGAACAAACTAAATTTTTTTCTGGGTGGGGGGCGGGGATTAAGACAAAAACAAGTAAAAAAAAAATTACAGAAAAATGTTTACACTCTTCCATAAAGGAAAATGTAGTTACTTTATATTATAAAATTACTTTGAACTTCCTCAAAAGAAAGTTTTGAGACTTCCAAATTACAAATATTCTTGCATCTGCTGGTGTTAATGGTCTCTTTTCTGTTAAAATATCCAGGCATTTCAAAGCTCTATTCTGTATCTGAGATGGAATAACGTAGTGCTTTTGGGTAGCCCTATCTCTCCAATTTTTCCTTTGCCCCAGTATAGTCTTCCTATATCTTCATGAGAGAAGAGAAGGAGTGATTCTCAGACATGGCCATTGCTCACTGACTCCTTCAGGGTCCATGATAATGCTCCTGCAATACCCAGACCCTGCACACCCTTCTGGAATTGGTTTGCAAATGGCTGTTGGTTTAAGACTGGGATTGGAAACTTCAGCTGAATTAGGACCTGTTGATCTGCCTTTGTTATCTCCATCTTGCCTTCATTTTTGTGGCAGATTCCCCTGAGGTCTGGCCATGATTCCCTACCCTAGGGAAGTTCTGGAAAAATAAACTAATGCCTTCAGGCCCACTTTTTCTCTAACCCTGAAAGGGACCTTCTGTAGATGCTCAGTTGCCTGCTGAGTAATTTTCTCAAAGATAGGTAGAATTTCCTGTCCAATCTATGCCACATGGCACTAATGGCTGATGTAAGAGTTCGTGTAGATGGGAGACTAAGGGTGTATGTGTGAGAGTTCATGTAGTACCGCACAACAAACATTGCAAGCAAAACAAAGTAAACAAAACAAATTTGTACAGTAGTTGACCTCCTGGATAATCTCTCCCCTGAGTCTAAAACATGAGCTGGCAAAATACTTCTACCCTCACTCCATCCCTGAATTTATCTACGGCCAACTAGACAAAAACTCCATTCTCATAGCTTTTCCCAAAGGGTGGGCAAGATGCAGGAGAGAGACAGATTAGCTTTCCAGCAAAGAGTTCTGTATTAGGAAGTTCTTCAAAAGCTTACACTTGTTACATATACTCCATCACACTCAATCCTCATAAAAACCCAATGAAATACCTACTGATAACTACATTTTATGAATTAGGAAACTAAGGCAAGCAGATGTAAAGCAACTTTCCTTTTCACAAATGAAAAAGTGGTAAAACAAGGATTCAAGTTCATTTTTTTTTTTTAACTACAAAAACTGTGCTCTCACCAGGCAAAACAGAGACTAATGGCTTTAGCATCTGACTCAGGAACCACAGAATAGATTCTCAGTAAAATGTGACTTAAATTGAAATTAGGGAAATAGTTTGAATCCCATTTCGTTCTACTTCAAAGAATGGTGCAAACTACAGTATTTTGGTTTCTGTTGACAAAGAAAAGAAAAGCTCATAGACTATAAATTTTAGCTTTCCTTTTTTTACTGACATCTTTCACTTGCTTTATAGTTAATCATCTATAAAACTCCAATAATGCAAGGAGATTAACCATTCCAACACAAACTTATTGATACAAAATTTTATGTAAAATACTGAAAACAATGTTAGATGTGCAGAGAAGAAAGAAATCTATAGTGTAGTCTCTGTTCCTTAAAGAGATCTTAAACACAAAAAGAAAGCTGACAATCTATATGAGGGTATAAAGATTAATTGAATGTCAGTGTCAGTTATTGCTCATGGTTTCATATAATGGGGAAATCTATTTAGGTTAAAGTGAAGTATGGTCTCCTGAAAATTCAGGAAGAATGTGCTTCAAGTTGGATTAATTAAACAATGCAAAGTTCCAAAGTGTAGTTAGTATTAAGGTAAGACTAAAATTATCAACTGTAGTTAGTGTCCAAGGTAAGAGCACTTTCCAATGTACACCAGAGAATAGATGTTTAAAGATATTTGAAGACATAAGTGAGAGGGCTTAAAATGTGTAAGAACCCGAACAGATTTAGACCCAGGTGAGTCTCTTCTATCCATCACTCATTATATATATATATATATATATATAATGTATATATGTATATATGCATATACATAAAGAGAATTTTATCCATTAGGAGTTTATTTAACTTATTAAGTAATGCTTGTCATAACCTCCAGCTTAGAAGGACAAGAAAGAGGTTCCAGAGACAGATGGTAAAGAGCTTGAAAAAGATTAAGAAATGGGAAAAAGACACAGCCAAGGAAAATGATAAGGAAAAAGGGCAACATAAGGAAGAAGGAATTGAAGGACAAGAAGACAGGTGATGAAAGGAGGAGGAAAAGAGGAGGAAAAGGAGTGAGAAGTGAAGAGAGATAAAGAATAAGAAAAGTAGAAGAGAAAAGGCAGGATTGGAAGAAGTAAAGGAGGAAGAAAAGTAGAAGTTTTCAAAGCAAGAAAGCAATATTTTACTTTCCCATTTCTTTTCATCTCACAAATTTATCAAGAGATAAAATGTGATATCCTATACAGAATCCAAAGACTAAGAAATCTAAATAATGAATAAGATGTAAATATAGATGAAAAAAGTTTTAAAAGAATTGGTTTGCCTTTATAAGAAAGTTCCTAAAAATTTACTGGCAATTATTAGGACCTCTTCAGATATGTATTGATTTTTTTTCCCTCCATACATTCATTCTCTTGCAAGCCCAAAATGTAATTTTATTTTGGGAACTACATTCCATGATTCTTTTGGCATGTTGTCTAGTGAGGCTTTCAGACCAAAGAAAATCAGCACATTGAATTCTTCTGACTGTAGCAATTGATTCTAACTGAATCCCATAGAAATTAATCTCAGGGTATATTCTGAAAACATTTAACAATTCTTGTCCATTCAGTCATCCTGAGACCAAAAGTGGATAAGCCTTTTTGAGAATTGAGTCAATACCAAGGAAGTAGACAGAGGAAATTCTGGTTTTGAGATGTTTGACCTAAAGCTAGATATACCATTCAACCATTCTGTTATGGGTCAATTAATTCCTTACATCTGCCCCACCCTTCTTCCCTCTTTTTAGGCCAATTTATGTTTGGTTTTCTGTCACTTCTGACAAAAAAGGGGAAGAATCTAAAAAGAATTTAGGATTAAATGAAAATAGATTTTTCATTAAAAATATTTATCTTATATGTTTCATTTGCATACAGTTGTGCTTAGTATGTCCTGTGGGAGAAGGGTCCTAAAATTCTTTATTTTTTATATGAAATTTTTTGCATCAGGACTTTAGAACAATTGCGAGTTAGTTTCAGTTTAAGAGAAATAAAATTCAGAAGGTGAAATTAGCCACAATATATTACAAATAAGTGGTTATTTTTTAAAAAAGAAACAAAATCGTGATTTTGTTGAACATTAAAGAAAGAAACTGGGAGAACAGGAGTATAAAATCAGTTTAAATTTAAAATTGGTCCTTGAAATTGTGTTCTTATTATTCAGGGAGCAACTGTCCCACAAGGATGAAAATCTAATTGTAATTTTAGTTTTTCATTTTAATTTCTAAATATGTGTTTGTGATTTCAACTATAAATTAAATATGGTTTTAAAAAATGCAAAAGCACGTGGAGTTGTGACTTCCTAACTTTACAACCACATATTATTCTGACTAAAAATAACTTATCAACTGACTTTTTCCTATTTTGATTTCCCCACAGATATACATTACTTTTAAAATACATTTTAAAGGGAGCTGAATTATTTTCAGATGAATTCCTCAGCACATTAATCATCCAAAATATTTTGTTGTCAAAATGCATCAACTTTGGATATGTTCCAAGCATTCTTCAGCATAGCATTGCCTTCACAGAATTCCCTGTCCTATAATTTCTATTATATTTAAAATATTACATAAAAATCAGAAATTATGAAAACACTGCAATTATAACAGTAGACCCAAGCTAAACCAAAATGAATTAAAAAGAAGTACAAAATGTCCTCTTTGACAAGAAATCATCCTAAGAGAAATGAATAATTCACATTAAAATAAAGCAAGCCTTAATGACTACCTATTAATTACATAACATCTAAAGATTAGAAATCACCCAAAGGTCTATTCTTAGTGGGCTATATATACAAACTATATCATATCTACAATGGAGAAGGGTGCTATGCAGACACAAAAAAGGAATGAGTAATATCTTTTTATACCACTGTGGCATGGATCTCCATGATACATTGTTACATACATAATAGCTTCAATAGATTAAAATAAATTAAATTATGTTTTAAATTATGAATTAATAATGATGCTAAAAACACAAATGTACAATATTTCATCTTTGGAGGATCCTAGGGAACAAACTCTTCTGAAAAAGGAGAGGGAGGCAAGAATCTAGCATGTATCCTACCTTTCCTGTATGATTAGTACATTTAGTAACCCAAATAGTGGATGAGGAGAAATTTCTCTTTATAGTCATATCCCTGGTAGCAAGGAAGGAATGATACAATAAGAATATCATCACTTCACAACCCCTAATAAAATCATTACCCAGATTCCCATTGACTTAATAAGAAAGTGGGTAATGATTATCAAGCACTACTAAAAATATTAGGAAAAGCTTAAAGAACCATAATGGATAGACCAGGCTGGCCACAACCAAACATACTTACCAATTTTAATAGTATTAGAATAAGAGCTATTGGACATTTTGTGCCTCCTAATGGAAGTATATATCAACCATCTGTGAAATGTTATTGTCAAAAGACAAGAAGCAAATGGTAGGCATTGATTACAAGTGATTTGGGGAAAGCCATGTTATATAATTTAGGATCAAGATTCAGCTCCTATCTTGTCCCTCATTTTCCTCTCCCTCATTGCCCTAATGTTCTGCACATCCTCTGTGCTTTCCCATCTCTGACTCTCTCTAACTTCTGAAGGCAGTCCACTGTGCCCTTCGGGACTTATCATCCATCATCATCAAAATCCCCAACAGCATCTACCTCTTCAGTGAATGCTCCTTTAATTTCTTTTCTCTTACTGAATCCTGCATCTGACCCAACGACATAGCTTTCCTTGCAGCCCTCTTCAGTAGTGGTGTTTCTGCCTCTTATTAGCACTTCAAGTACTAGGCCTGGAAGTAGAGTAAGTACATTCACCCTCCCTCATCCCTAAAAAGTCCCAGATTGAACCTCTTGAAATCAGGATATATCAGCTACTACCATACCTTGTTCCATCTCTCTAGGAATCTCTACTTACCTGTCCATACTACTTGAAAATTTAGCTCCTGACTCACTATCAACTTTCTCTGATGTGATTTCCCTTCATGTTTGCTACTTTTAAGGCTGAAGGGAATGGTTCAGGATCCAGTAAAGACGTACATTTAATTCTTCCAACACCTTTGGCTCTCGATCCTTGAACTCCCCTGCTGCAAAGATCTTGACATGCACACTATATTGCCCTCTTATCCCCACGGTCCCTTCAAAGGGACTTGGTACTTTGAAGCCACCCATCCTCCAGCTCACTCCTCCAGGAAGCTCAACTTTTTGACCCTACCAGGAACTACAATTCATTGATCATACCATCTGTGCTGGTTTGAAAGGAAGTATGCCCCCTAGAAAATCCATGTTTTAATCAAAATCCCATTTCATAAAGGTAGCATAATCCCTATTCAATACTGTATGTTTGAAACTGTAATCAGATCATCTCCCTGGATGATGTATTTTAGTCAAGAGTGGTTGTTAAACTGGATTAGGTGATGACATGTCTCCACCCATTTGGGTGGGTCTTGATTGGTTTACTGGAGTCCTATAAAAGAGTAAACATTTGGGAGAATAGGAGATTCAGAGAGAGAGCAGAGAATGCTGAAGCACCACGAAGCAGAGTCCACAAGCTAGCGACCTTTGGAGATGAAGAAGGAAAAGGCCTCCCTGTGGAGCTTCATGAAACCGGAAGCCAGGAGAGAAAGCTAGCAGATGATGCTGTGTTCACCACGTGCCCTTCCAGATGAGACAGAAGCCCTGACTGTGTTTGCCATGTGCCCTTCCACTTGAGAGAGAAACCCTGAACTTCACTGGCCTTCTTGAACCAAGGTATCTTTCCCTGGATGCCTTTGACTGGACATTTCTATAGCCTTGTTTTAATTGGACATTTTCATGGCCTTAGAACTGTAAACTAGCAACTTATTAAATTCCCCTTTTAAAATGCCGTTCTGATTCTGGTATATTGTGTTCTGGCCGCTAGCAAACTAGAACACCATCTCTTCACGGTTCCTTACCATTCTCATGTCGCAATTTCCTCTTTACCCAAAACTTCACTTCTTTGGTCCATCAATATAATAATCACATAAACCTCACAGTCCCATTTCCTGCCCTTCTTTGGTTTCATAATTCATTTTTTTTTGGCAAAATCCTGCTTAAATCATATTTCTGTTGACTTTGCACCTGTAGCAGAACACTCCTAGGAAAAAAACAACCAACCATGCCTAATGGTCTCATTTTAGAATTGTAGCCCAGATATCATAATATTTGGGGTAGCCTACTATTTCTCTCATTTTACTGTATGCCTTTTATGCTGTGTTCTGTCTTTTCAAACCTCCTACTCATCCCCCTCCAGTTTTAGGCTGAACTGATAACTTTGCTTCACATTTCCCTAAGAAATTAAATGCAATTTGGAGAGGCCTTTCAACAGCTCCCATGACCACATTCATTCAGCAACAGAAGATGTTCTCTACACACTGCTTATCCTCCTATTATTGCAGATAAACATTGTACAGTCTTAATTAAGACCAACCTCGCCACTTGTTTACTGGAATCCATTACCTCTCTTAGACTCAAGAGCATTGTGCTATCAATTCTTGGACTCTCACTTGCATCATTAAATGCACATTTTTACTGGATCCTGAACCATTCCCTTCAGCCTGTTACCATGCTGTTATTTCTAACTTTTGAAAAAAAAAAAATAAACCCTGCTTTAATACCAATTCCTTCTCTAGCTACATCAGACTTTTTGATTTTTTAATAACAAAGTTAAATAAAAACTCACCACCCTCCCCCTGTCTACGTGGAACATGACTCCCAGGGGTGTGGACATTCCTGGCAACATGGGACAAAATCCTAGAATGAGCTCAGCATCAAGGGATTGAGAAAACCTTCTCGACCAAAAGGGGGAAGAATGAAATGAGACAAAGTGTCAATGGCTGAGAGATTCCAAACAGAGTCGAGAGGTTATCCTGTAGGTTATTCTTACGCATTAAGTAGATATCACCTTGTTATTCAAGATGTAATGGAGAGGCTGGAGGGAAATGTCTGAAAATGTAGAGCTGTGTTCCAGTAGCCATGTTTCTTGATGATGATTGAATAATCATATAGCTTTCACAATGTGACTGTGTGATTGTGAAAACCTTGTGTCTGATGCTCCTTTTATCTACCTTATCAACAGATGAGTAGAACATACAGAATAAAAATAAATAATAGGGGGAACAAATGTTAAAACAAATTTAGTTTGAAATGCTAGTGATCAATGAAAGCGAGGGGTAAAAGGCATAAAAAAAGCAAAAAAAAAAAAAAGGTTTTAATATTCACATCAATTTCTCTCCCCCTAGTTTATCTTAAATCCACCTCAGTCAGGCTTTGCTCCCAACATACCACTTTTGAACTTTACTAGTGGCAATCATGTTGCTAAACTGTTCAGGCTCTTGCTCTCGTTTTCTCACATGATATAGTTTATACTTTCTTCTTTTTTATCTTTTTCTCTACATGCCTTTCAGAAATCCCACAGCATCATGGTTTTGTTTCTCTACCACTGACCACACTTTCTGAATCTCCTTTGCTTGTCCTTCCTCATCTTTCTAACTTAACCTCAGAGTGCCTTGGTACTCCTTTTCCATTCTACCTGCACTCTCTCCCTTGGTGAGTTCACTAGGTTTTAGCTTTAAGGACCAACTATATATTTATGATGCCCATTCCATTCCAATCTATCTCATATTCTCAGATTTGCATATATAGCTTCCTTCTATTCATCTATACTTAGATATCAAATAGCTACTCAACTTAGTATGTCTAAAACTGAACTCCTGATACCTAAGTCTGCTCATCTCAAAATTCACCACTCGTCACTTAATGACTGGTCCATCCTTGAATTTTCTCAAGTCAAAAGCAAGCCATCAATCCATCAACACCCAATATATCAAACAATTCTATTGATAACATTGGATCTATTTTCCTCCCACCATTACCACACTTATTGAAGCCAATATCTCTCTCTCAGGTCATTGCTTCCTAACATTACTAGTCACATCTTTACAAGCTTTTTACTTCTTATTCTTACCTAGTATGCCAAGGGGTATACATTCTTATTTCCAGCAACTTCCCTGTCCTCCTTTCATAAGATTTGGCACCTGTTTTAATCCTGTTACTTTTCTCTCTAGATGAGGTCCTGTCTTGAACTTTAGCCTATTTTCAAAACTATAATCTCCTCAGCAATCATATTTCCTGGAATTGAGGTTGGTATCTTGACTTTTCCAATTGCTCATCCTGGTAAGAGCCAGTAAAGCCAAATTAGTTTTCCTGGTTCTTCCTTAACACTTTAATGTCTGTGCTTTTTCCATTCTCCTACAGATTATTGCACAGATCTTGCATGTATCCTGTATCTAACTCTTTTAGACTAGCTTCTGAATAGAATTTAGAGCCATGTTTCTCAACCTAGGACAATAGAAAGGTAAGTGTGTTTAGTATAAGTCAATATGAAATGTGAAAATGAAGTAGTAAAATGAAAGCAGAATAATTTTCTTTAAAATTTATTTTTAAAGAAAACCAGTGTCATTGGATGAATCCACACCTACACCCAACTCCTGCCTAGCTTAGAAGTACTAATTCAGAGTATCTTTTGTGGAAGTTTTTCTTAAAGAAATAATGTCTTTCCAAGGATACAATTTTAGTAGTTAATATTTGTTCTTCTCTCCTCTGGCTTTTACATGAAATATGTTATTCTTAAAACCCTAGAATAAAACGTGCTTCATTCAGTTGTCAGCATTGTGCACATGAATGGATGGCTTCACATGAACTATCACAGTAAGTCATCATCTCCTTTCTCCCAAAAGTACATGTAAGAAGTGATGAAAAAGATTGGAAACTTGATTTTGGTAAATACTATGAACCATTTGTAATTTTTTTAAAGACAGAATCCAGTGCAATAGCAAAGAACCCCTAATGAGGTGTCAGAATATCCAGAATTGACTACTATCTCTGAGATTAACTTAATCTGTGACCTTTGTCATGTTTATAAATCCTCCAGCCTCAGTTCCTTAATTTAAAAGTTAGCATGCTAATTTAATGGATACCATATGCCCCTCTAAATCAGAAACACCAACTTTGGTTGTTTAATCCCACAAGAAGGCTGACTATTTATAGAAATGATTTTTATAAAGAAAATAAATTTTAAAGAAAATTATTCTGCTTTCATTTTACTACTTCATTTTCACATTTCATATTGACTTATAGCTAAACACACCTTGCTTGATTCTTTAATTGTAAAATAGAAAGTTACCTGCCAAGAGGTTTTTGGTCCTTTCTATGGAAGTATAAATATATCTAAAGGCTACAATAACACTAAATAAAATTTTAACACATTTCTGGGATTTTTTTCCTAGTTTTATATATTCGGATTGAGAAAATATGGACATATGCTGAAAGCTGTGTTCACATAGTTCTCCAAATTACATAATTTTAAAGGTCCTATATGAAAGCATGAGGAAGAGATAAAATTTCATAGTGTGCTACCCTCAAAAAAGATAACCAGCAGGGAACAAAGAAGGAAAGAAAACATAGAAATGAATAAATGTAGCTGTCTTTTTTTTTTCCCCCTCTGGGCTGCTACCATATTGTTGTGTTACTTCCTTTGTCTCTATCACTGTATCTATAAGTACCTCTGCTTCGTTTAGCATCTGTTTTTCTGTCTGCAGTCTTCTGTGGTTCTCTGATTTATAAAATTTAGATAATGTTTGACTTTACAAATATTCTTTCTAGGAAGTCTAAAATGGTTGGAGAGTATCATTTTTAATAAGTTGCATTGATTTAAGGATAGTGGGACATCAAAGAAGGTTGTGAAAAAGAGCCCATCTGTCGTTTGGCTTGTGAAATGTGTTTCTTTGAGTCACTCTCTGTATGGAGTAGAGCTTTTTGCCATGATATCCTGCTAGGTCTTCATGAGGCCAACATTTCTTAAGTTGCCACAAGGTCAAATAGTTCCTGCATTCTTTACATTTTCCTCAGGGACTCTAGGACAGCATGGCTGCAGAAAGACAGTTCCTGCTATTATTAACCTCACCTGGTAGAGGGACAATTTCTTATTTATATTTTCACTGTCTTATAATGAAGAAAACTGAGATCCAGGGAAGTAAATGAATTGCTGAA
This sequence comes from Myrmecophaga tridactyla, assembly GCA_004026745.1. Classification (NCBI taxonomy): domain Eukaryota; kingdom Metazoa; phylum Chordata; class Mammalia; order Pilosa; family Myrmecophagidae; genus Myrmecophaga; species Myrmecophaga tridactyla. The sequence goes on along the minus strand of PVIY010008393.1, from coordinate 63,285 downwards.
ATTCACAGAGTGGCAGGGCTGGGATTCCACTGAAGTTCTGAAAAGACCACAACTTTCTTTTATTTCTATTACTTTTCCCTTCAAGTGTTTAATTTAAACTGATTTCAGTTGATTAAATATGCTGGTCTGGATGTCTTCTTTTGTTGTTGTTGTTTGGTCCTGGCTTTGCATCCTTTCAAGAGTGCCAAAAAAAAATTTCTTGAGTTGAGATCTGTTCTGTCTCCCATGAGTAACATTAACTCTTTTAGCAAGGGGTCTCAAAGAACTTTCCCTTCATATCATTTTGTGCACCTTTCAGTTTAAAACAAACAAAAAAGCAAACCAAAGCAAAAGACAAAGCTAAAACCTGAAGCATTGAGATGTCTTCTCTCCCAAGCAGATGGACCCATTTAACTTAAATGACCAACCATTTAAACCAGTTGGTAAATCTTGTAAAACAAATCTCTAAAACCAAGTGACTGAACTGATTTAGTACTCTTTGACACATAGGATTCATCTAAAATATGATTGTTGTATGTAAGTGAATAATCCAGCCAATTTAGTCCAAGTGTTCAAATCAGTTTGCATACCTAAAGGTGCTTTAATTGCCACATACCTAGAATGCTACAAACCTGGAAAGGCTCACACTTGAGCCAATAACATAAACTCAAACCATGCAACAAATTATCATTGTCTTTTGCAAGTTGATGATATTTTAAAAGATTTTTTAAATAAACCAAATGTTCTTATAATGCAGAGCCCCTTGCTCGGCATGTTGTCCCTTTTGTTTCTTGCTGGAAGTTAGCATTAGCTTTGGAGCGAAGAATAAAGATTCGTGCTGAGAACCATGATAAATTTTCCTATTATATTTGCACTTAACATCCTAACTGATGGGTATTATCATTAGGTTAAAATATTTATTGCACTTATTCAAGATAAATTGCATCAATATAATTTATTATTTAAGAACAAATGGGAATAATCTGCATCAGTGAAGATAACATTGTGCTTCATACTTTTCTTTGACAATGGCAGGTTTAAGCAAGTGTTAAACTACTTGGATCATAAATTATGAAATACAAAATGTAACTGTAAATATTTTAATATCTTTAGGAAAAGGAATTAAAAGGTGTGACAACCACCAAAAAGGGGAGGGGGCATGCTCCAGGGACATTTCAACAGAAAATTCTGCCAGGGAAGCCTTCTAGAGAGGACTGAATTAATCAGACTATTTCCCTATGGGTCTTTTCATAGTCATATTGTAAATGAAGAAAGTAATTTACATCTAAACAGATTCTTCAATAAATAATTTCCACTAAATAGCATGGTTTTCTTTCTAACTTCCATGGCTAAGCTCTACCTTCCAAGAACTTAAAATGAAAAAAATCATTCATTATTGGAACACTTTAATGTATAAACTATTTTCTTAGTTTTACTAAATTTATTTTTACCATTGGTGAAATCTGCACTAATAACAGCTTTCCATTGTACTGTCATCATGAAGGATGTTACCGAGATTTCCATCGACATCCTTTCTGTTACTATTTTGACATCATCCTAGATATTGCTTTCCCATCATATTGACATCATAGCATAGCCTCCCCAGACTTCTGGCGATATTACTTTGCATTGTTTTAACACCACAATCTGGTTTGTGTAGATTTGTATTGACCTCATTTTGCCATCAATTTGACATTGTAATTCAGTCTCCATGGAAACATTGAAACCATTTTGTCATTATAATTTGTCATTATAATGTGGTGTCCATAGGCTTATCAAAATTGTTTTTATATAGCAATTTGACATCATAACACAATCTCTGTGGACTCTCCTCCAGAATGTTATGATGATGGTAAATTGCATTCAAATAAGTGGGAATACAATTGTGATAAGCATGAGAAAAATATCCTTTGTATGTACTCAGAAGATATTTTTCATTCTTAAGTATGGGTATAATTTGTATTTTTTCTTTTTAAATAAAAAAATTACCATGGGCGTTAGGTGGCTTTTTGTGATAGGCACTAAATTTTATACAGCTTAACTCTCTAAACTCCTGAAGAAAATCCCTCATTTCCTTAGAATATATTTTCTTCTGCTTAGAACAACTAGGATGTCCAGCTTTCTTTGCTAATCTCCTTTTGTTCACTCCAAAGACTTTCTGACATTCAAATCTGTTTTTTCTCTGACAATAATAAATGACTAACTCTAAGTTAACCCCAAATTGTCTTCCCTGAATGTCCTACTATTTTCAAAATTTTCCAACGATTTTGGCATTACATTCCATAATATTTTGGGGGACTCATAAGTACTAAAAACCAAGGCCTTAAATGCTCCTGAGGTCTCTCTAGTTTTCACATCAACTTTTCTCTCAGTGTCTGTCAGTTTATTTTCTTTTATTGCAGCCCATGTGGACATGGGAGGAGGCAAAGGAATGACCACTAGCGACTTTCTGCTTCAATTTTGTAGCTCTCTGGCTAGAGCAGAATGAAATAAAACAAAATGTCTTCCTCAACAATTCCAGTCTGAAAAACCCTAGAGAAGGAATGTCCGATCCAGTCTTTGTTGTTAATTTCTATAATAATAGTTTTATCCAGGAATATGAGGTCAGATAGTTCAATCTGGTGATCTAACCCCCACCCCCATCACTAAGGTTACAGGGACATTAAAACCTACAGGATCGTCCATCAAACCCACACAACATGTAAAAATGTATTTCAGAATGAGGAGTGCTCGGGGCAGAAAAATGGACAGATGATCATAACAACATCTTACTCTCTGATTCACATATCGCCCTTAACTTTTTCCTAGTGGATTCTACTCCTATCCCTAACGTTGACAATTGGTCATGTTCTATGATTCCATCTTTGACACACTTCACTGCAACTCATTATAATGCCCTTCTATTATTGGCTCTTTTAATCTAATTCTCAGATATATTCTCACCAGCTATTACCCCTTACATCCCATATATGGATCTGTCAGAATGGCCACCAACTACCCAAACTAAAGATAGTTTGGGGAAGAATCACATGCCCTATAGATTTGAAACCTTTCAGGCCACTTTATTTCTCATTTCCCTTTTATCTAATAATTTTAAACTTATGCAACATTTCTTTCTATGGAAAAATACAATTAAACCTCACAAATTATTTAAACTATTCTAAAATCATTTTAAACAGTTTCTATTTTATCCTCTCAGTTTCTTATAGAGAATATGCATGCTATCTATGACAAAATTAATGTCCCCATATTAGGCATCTTGATCAATACTAAAAATTTGTTAGTATTGAGATCTTCTTAATATAATATTCTTTGCATTGTATGAAACTGCAATTATTGTTGACTTATTAAAACTCATTTTTAGCATTGCTTTTACCTGTATCTCTGCAAATCTTTTAAGACGCCATATTTTAAGCTGATATGTTATTGTGGCTGTTGTTATTTAAATCTTACTTAAGTACAGCTTCAACTACATACTTATATTCTTAACATACTTCAGAGTTCAAGTTTTTCCTTAGTGAAAGTAAACCGTAAATGTGTAGCGACTAGCAATGTTTATGCTTTGGCATAGATCCCAAACATAAAGGAACAATAGAATCTCATAAAGACAGCCCAGGAGAGACCTTGGCTGCTGCTGAGCACCCCAAGGTCAAAGGTTGCAATTCAAGAGACTTCAGGGGTCAGGCAGACAATATAAACAACTGCTAGAGGCTGAGTGAGGGTAAGGGTCAGCATGAGAATCTCCTGGGGCTTGTGGGCCCCACACTTTCTTGGGTTTTGCCTCCAGGAACCCCAGCAGTTCTGAATATGAAGAGCCAAGAAAAAAACACCGTGCTGGGCAGCAAAAGCCTGGCCTTGATGTTTCAAACCAGGAGCATAATAGTATTCTTTGAACTGAGACAAACATTCGGTAGTGAACACATAGGAACATGTCCATAAAACGGATAATCTCTTTATTCATTTTTCTCTGGCAGGAGAACAGTGAAGCACAGTAACACTTGAAAGTGCTATGGAGACACTAGGGAAGTGGGGATTTTATGGCGAACGGATGACAGATATTTTATCTAAAGGGGTAACTCCAACTAGTTGTTTCCATGTGAAAATGCACAACCACTGTGCCAAGATAATCTGATTTTTTCCAAGAGAACCAACAAATTCATATATTAAAAGGAAATCTTTAGATCTTTGAATTTTGGCACCAATTTAAAATTTTCAAAAATATTGTTCTGGCCACTGAGGCAGATGCCTTAGACTGAAAAAAAAAATAGAGAGAAAAAACGAAAATCATGCAGTAAAATGCAAATGAACAGGGAGGACTGTATTTTAAAGTCTGCTGTGAGAAATCTGTCATGGTCAGGAGGACGCTCAGGGACAGTTAGGATTGAGCAAATCTTTATCAATTAAGTAAAAGTGTACTTTTCCTTTCTTAGGCTGACAGTTCTCTAACTTAAGAACAATAGTCAGAGAACTAATTGAAACACTCACAAATGAAAATTGCTGAGTCAACAAGTGGATTGTGTGCTATGAGACTTTAGCTTTTCAATTGACAGCTCTTGAACTTCAAGTTCGAATCTAGGCTCAGATAAGGATTACCATGGATTCTCCCTTCCACTGGTAGCCATTTGCCCAGGTTAGGTGCTCCTGGAGAGCTGAGGTAAATTTATTGTACTTTTGTCAAACAGAGGACAGGACCAACTTAAATAAAATGCATAGGTAATATAACATACCTTCAGAATAACATTTTAAAACAAGTAACATAATGTGCTACTTCAAACATAAAGAAAAATAAAGGAAATAATTTATGATATTCCATAGAATAATGTACATTAAAATATTAAATACTGATAGTCTTAAAGGAAATAACACTCAAAAATTCCCCAAAATGCTCACAACAGTATAGTCCCACATGAAATTGAGAACTGATTTTGTGGATTTGAACTTGTGGTTTTCAGCTAATTGTCTAGAAAACTGTTTATCACAGAGTCTGAATTTCTTAGGACAATTGTCTGACAAGCTGCTAAGGTTGGGTTGAGGATTGCTCATTCCAATACATTTTGGAATGCTGTCTCCTACATCCTTCATCCTTCTCTTGGAGGATCATATTTGTTAGTATGAGAAGTCCCACAGAAATGAAACTCATTTAACTCTGTTCATACTGGTATTCTTCAAATTTATTTGATCCCAGAAAACCTTTTCCCTATAGGGCATATTTTTATATTCATACTCTTTTGGCTCACAATGTAGAATACTCAGAATAGCAGTGTTTTCCTAGGGGAAGGAACCATGGTACTTGCAGAGTTAAAAGTGCAATGGACATAGACAGTTAGAGGTTTGTGGATGACCAAAGGGACTGTGCCCTTTAAATATCTGGGCAATTTTTTGATCATCACCTTTTCTGGATAGGAATGGTTATGATTCCATTGATAATTTATGGTATTTGAATTCTCCACCTATACTGTATATAAGGTATTATTTTATTCTATACTGTCGATTTAACCTGAAACATTTAAGTAGTGCTTGCTTAAGCACATGCCCTGGAACCGGTGAAGAGTCATCTGCCTTTAATAATTTTTTTCCTACAAAGAATTTATTTCCATGAAAAATACTGCAAGATTTGTAATATTTGAGTCTTACATAATATTTAGCAAATATTAGACACAGTGAATAGTTATTAGTTAACTAATTTTTAATATTTAAAAGAGGTATTTAAGAACTAGTAATAAAGAGAGGCATAATGGAATTTTTAAAAGTTATATTCTACTTGGGAAAAGCCATTGTTTAAATCTAATCACCATTTCACCACCATCATCATCATCTATGTCTCCCTGTAAATGGCACCATGAAGATATTCATAAAAGACCTTTAAGAGATGGCCACTTACCTAATCCATTCCCCTCTGGTGAGAAATGACTAATCCTCTCTGTCAGCATCATCTTCTTGGTCTTCATGAAGAAGGGAAATGAGCCTGTTTTCTTTCTTCCCTGGCAGTTTCAATTTTTTTTCAAACTTATACAACATGGAAAGGTATAATTGTCCAGGTCTTCAAAAGCATCATCAGTGACTAAATTTTGATAACGAGAACACAGTTAGCCACTGTGCTAACTTTCTTACATGAATTATGCCGTCAGCTGTCACAACAGCTCTATAAGGTAGTGACAGAAAGAAAGAGACCAGTGGTTTCCTCAAGATCATGAAGTAGGGGGAGGATTTGATCTCAGTGCTTTTGACTCCAGAACCCAAGATCTCAAAATGAGAAAATGGCCAAGAACAGAACTAAGGATATTCTGTTCTTCCTAACTTTCGTACATGTGTTTGGCTTTTTTTTTTGGCATGGACAGGCCTGGGAATCGAACCCGGGTGTTTGGCATGGCAGGCAAGAATTCTGCCACTGAGCCACCATTCCACCACCCCATGCATGTGCTTTTAAAGCTGTGCAATTGCAATATCAAGCTCTCAACTGATTGGCACAAGAAGTTGTTCTCAAAGTTTATCGACTTGACTCTGTTCTAAAGTTCTAAATCTTAGCCCTTGGAGAGTGGGGGTGGGGGGCGTGGATATCTGTCCATATACTCTTTACAAGAGAAACATTTGCATCTAAATTTTTCCAATATCCCAGTAATGGTATTTGTCTCCCAACTAACAATTTTTTTGCCTGGTTTGGAGGCTCAGAGGAAGAGAAAAACCTCAGATATTCTGATCTTTTGTCACCTCACTTCCACCTCTTCTCTGACCCTAACCTCAAAGGGGCAAAGATTCATTTGTAACATGGTTTCTCTCAAACAACAAACTTATACATTACCAAAAATAGTATTTAGAATATACCTGAAGAAAGTGGTCATTATTAATTAATGAATTCAAATCTGGAAGGGAAAATGCATGGGAGTTGTTTTGAAATGAATTTACTATGAAAATTAGCAATAGTAACAAACTCTCCATACCTAGAAGTAGTGATGTGTTTTTACTACTTCAAATTTCATTCAGGTACAGGATTCTTAGATCTAATGGTCAGTGTCTGTATGGTTACTTCGTTTTCTTAGAAAATCTATGTAATATAAACTGGCAAAATGTAGACATTCATAGAATTTACAGCATTTGAGGAAATTATTTGGACTAAACATATACCTGAAATTCTGGCTTTAAATTATATATGCTATCCTCTCTTCCCCACTATACTTCTTGTACGTTCCATGTGCTGCTAAATTGAGACTGTACTGCATTAAATTTCATCTGTAACATTCCCAGTCACGGCTATATTCTATTAAGATTTCCCTATAGCTTTATCCTGTGCTCTGCTATGTCTAGTGTTTTCAGACCAAGGTATGGTTGAGTTTATTCCTATTTCAAGGTCATTTATACAGAAGCTAAATGAGATTGGCCCTAGTACAGAACTCAGGGGAACTATTTGTTGTTTCTTTTTCTACAGTTTCCATTCACAATCATGTGAGGTTAGGGGTGTGTGTGTGTGTTTCACTATCCATTCTGAACTTAGTTTAGATATTTCTTTAAGGACATGTAAAGTTAACTAATATATGAAAACAGAATTCTCATATTCATCCCAAAGGGAACGAATTTACAAATACATCTATAGTAACTCATGTTAAAAAAATCAAGTGTGGAAAAAGCATACTGAAAATCATGGGATTAAAAACAGGAATAAACTGTGACTCAATAAATATGTTTACATCCTATTTCAAGTTCAAAATAGTTATCCAAAAAGTTAGTATCCTCTTATTAACTTTTTTTTCATAGAAATCAGACCTCCACTTTGAAGGTTTTATGAACTTCATATGATTTACTAAGTTTTGAATTGAACATTTTATTTGTCAGGATTATTTTAATTATATGTATTAATTTTTAAAAAACTAATGATGTTATGCTTTGCACTTTCTGAGATGATTCACTTTAAGGATTTTAGATTTTACTATCCATTTTTCCTTAAAAATACTGTGAGGTTAATCATTCCCAATTTATTACACTTTAGTTGGATTAAGCATTGGGAATATCATTATTAAGTGCTTTCTTTAGCGAATTAGAATATTTAATATAAGTGCTTTGTTTAGTTTAGAAAATTGTTGTCTTACACATTACTTATTCCTGGTACATGCAGCCATAAATGATACTTACTATTTAGGTTTTACCCCATTTATTTATTCCCTATGGCATCTATTTATGCAAAGGAGATTTTAAAGATGGACAACTTTTTTTTCTATTATTGATCAGTCAAGGGATCAAACATGAAATACCTTTCCTTAGAAATATTTGTCTCGCCTCTTGATATGCTCACATTTGAAACACACACATACTCCTTTTTATAAGAAACCATGTGGAGAGGCCATGAGATGATATGGGGAAGGAAAAGAGTCCAGATGAGTTCCCCCTTCCAATTGTCTCTGCCAAGACAAAAGGCATGTGAGAAGCGACCTTCCAGCCCAGTCCAGTTATCAGGTGAATAACACTGAGTGATTCCATATGACTCTGCATGGACTAGAACACTTTCCAACCAAATCCTATTGAAAGCCTTGATCCAGAGCTTATGAGCATAATAAAATGATTGATATTTTTTAAGCCACTAAATTTTTGTGTAGGTTTACTATGAAACAATATATAACTGGAAAGCTACATTTCAGATTTTATCAAAATATTGACTTTATAAAACATAGTTTCCATATATATAAAGAACATTTATTCTTTGAGGAATTTATTATTTATTCAATAAAAAACTAAAATTTATTTATCTCTTTTTTCTATGTTCTCATCACATTTACACTATATTTCAATTGTTGGTTTCTCTATCTCACTTCTCCCTCAGACTACACGTGGATCTAACACTATGAATATTTCTTTGACCGACTAAGTATAAGGTAAGCAAATATACTTGGCCTCAGACTGTCTGGGTTCCTGGTCCATGCTGCTTGACCTTAAAAAGCCCCATTAATCCAAAACACTGACGAATGAATAGTATTTACCCAACAGATTTTTGAGGATTGAACAGGATGATTTTTAAGACAGAGTAATATAGAAAGTACTGAAAAAAATGTTTGCTGATTAAACTTCCTGCTCCTGAATTCCACTACTGGTTAAGAGGAGTAACTACTAACAGTTTCATTCTCCCACCTCGAACAATCAAAAAGAAGGAAACACAGTTGAAACAATGGTTTTCAAGAACTGAATATCAGACAGTGAAGAACAAACAATCCTTGAGAAACAGAATGCAAAAGAAATAAGCTCTGAATTGCCCCCATTTACCTTAAAATAGTTTCCATGCTTGTAATACAAGTAGAGTGAACCAAGGCTAAATCTGATGGACTCCATGATCCCAGGAGATGGAGCTAAAAGTCAGAGCAAGACATCTAGCATTTATGGGAGAAAGTACTGGAGAGGAAAGAGCTGCACAGAGTCTGGATATCTGCAGAAGGTTCCCCCCTAGAGTATTCAGCTGAGTACTGATTTAATGCATACATGGGAAGGAAGTATCTGAGGCTCAAAGAAAGAAACATATGAAAGAATTCTAAGTAAGAGGGTGCAGCACCCACACAATGCTGGGGATAGTGCCTTTTGCCATCATCCAGATTTTAAATTCCATCATTCAAGGGCCAATGGGTAGAGCAAACAGAAATATCTTGCTAAGTACTTGAGAATAATTAGCCCTAGACTGAGCACTGCTCCAGTATCACCTAATAAATCTTAAAAAAACAACACCCAAAATGATCAAACTGTTGCCTAGTTACTTAACTACATCCAAGAACAAAGCTCTAGAATATTTATAGGAATACGAAATGTTCATTACTCAACAAGGGACAATGTACAATGTCTAGCATTCAATTAAAATTACTAGGTTTGCAAAGAGGCAAGAAAATATGACCCATAATTATAATTAGACAAAAAATCAGCCAAAATGAACACAAAACTGACAAATATTAGAATTAGTAGAGGGCATTAAAACAGTTACTAAAACTGATATATATTATATAACTATGCAATATCCTAATATTAAGGATATATATAGAAAGGCTGTGTATTAAAATATTAAGGATATATATACATAGAATGTAAAAAAAGATGCAGAAATTGTTTAGAGATGGAAACTACAATGTGAGATATATATGGATTAAATAATGACAGACAGAAGAAATTATACTTTCATATTAATTTGCTTCATATGTCTACTCAAAAATGGTTGGGAAAAATAAGTAGGTCATGGATGTGCATTAAATATGAAATAGTGGGGAAAAAACATGTTCTGCGGTTACACTCTGTTCTCGGTAGCTTAAATGCATTATTTTATTTAATTCTCACAATAAATGCTATGAGATAACATCATCCATATTTTTAAAATGAGAAAACCAAAGATCAGAGAACTACAGTAATTTGTCCAGTATTACACTGATTAGGACTGTTGGAACCTATATTTGAGTGCATGTCTGGCTGGCTTTTTCAATCTAGGTTTCTTTTGGTTTATTTCTCTTCTCTCCTGAACATCTATTTCTTGGAACAATAAAACTTTTCTATATCTCACCATAATATCCAGCTAGAAGGAGAGGTGGAAATAGGCAGAGGAGGCACACACATTCCTTTTTAGGACAGGACTTTGAAATCAGTGCATATAATACTACTTGTATTTCACTAGGCAAACTTGGTCATGTATCCACAGCTAGAGAAAAGGGAAGCCAGGAACTGAAGCCTTGAACTGAGTGTCCAACCAGTAATAGACTGTTCTTATGGTCATCTCTGCAGCTTGTTCTGTAATGTTGCAGCATAGCTATTCAGTTCAATAATAACAATATGTTTCATTGATCCCTAGGGTAAAAGCAGACTAACCAAAAAATAAATAAAAAAAAAAAGAAGAAGAAGAAGGGGTTGTTCCCCCCACCCCTCCGAGTCAATGATAAAAGAACTATTTTTAAATCCTGAATTGTTTAACATGTGGTTCTGCTTAACTCATAGATCTATGGTATTGTACAGAGGAGATCTAAAGAAAATTCTCCCTTTTGGAGCAAGCAGAAACAGTAATAGTGCCCGGAGGAAGCAATAACTGCCATTGTCATGGCCACTTAGAAATCAGATAAATAGTTGCTTGTACCCTACTTTTTGTTAAATAGCATGAAAAAGTCATTTCAAAGCCGGGCTTTCTTTTGTGATGTTAAACTATTTATATATTTCATCTCTAGAAAATGTGATTTAAAACAATGGTACTAGGAGAAAGGTTGATTCCTGAAGGAATTAACCAATTCATTAAACAGCAACAGAATGAAATCCTGAGTAAAAGGCATATGGCATTTTGTGCCTTGTATTGAAAGTATTTGAAAATACTGTATTTTGAAATAATTCTCTTCTTAAAAATCAGAACTAGGGTAATTATCTTCCAATTTTGAATTCAATTATTACATTTCAATAAGAAAAAAATGGACAAATATCTGAAAATTTCTATTATATTTCTTGAACTTGTACATATCACATATGATTTGTATAATTTTGAACAAAATGAACAAAGGGGACAAAATAATTTAGAAATGTGCTGCGGCTGGATTGATAACTCTTTTTTGTACCTGATAATGATACATATTAGAGAAAAGAGAAATGATGGGAGAGATCCAAAAACAGGACTCTGAAGATAACATTTTTTTTCTTCTGGTTCTAATTCTGTCTAAACATAGCTCTGCACTTTGATTATTTGCAGTGCTGTATCTCATCCTTTCCTATTACTTATTTTCTTAAGGTTATTGAGGAAAGTGCCATGGGGATGATCAGGAATGGGAGATGATAAACTGGAAGGAATGTGGCATGTTTTCAGAGTAGCTTGTTGTATCATGATGATTGAAAGGAATACCTATTAGAAACTGACAGTCAGTTCAAGACTGACCATGGAGATACTCTTTATATACAAAAAGTAAATATGAAATTAGCTATACTTCAGAAAATATCTCCAAGTTCTCAAAATTACTAAGGCTTCATTTTTACTTTAGTTATGATTGCAGATGATTTCATCTTGTACATATGGGTCTTTCCATTTTACCTTAAATCCAATGCCAATTCCACATAAATAAAATAATTATGGTTTTATAATACTTTTTTTTTTAGTTTTAAAGTTTTTAGAGAAGGATCTTTTCAATAAAAATATACCATAAATAATAATCACCTTAGGAAGAAATTGTCTCTGGCTCAGCTAAGACATAATGCATCTTTCTGGATAAAATGTTATGATTTCAACTATTTTCCATTTTTCATCTATCGGTTCCTCTAAGATAAATGGATATGACTCAAATCATAAATCAAATGTACAATATTATTAGATTCATGGGCTATATGATAAAATCCTGAGTCCTGTCTCCAAAATTCCCATTAAAAAATGTCTATAAACTATGTAAATTCAGGGATGGTAGTATATCTATTCCAGCAAAGAAAGCTAAGGAAAAGTCACACCCATATACTGAAAACTGATGGAATTTCTGTTGAGTACAACGTAAAGGCATCATTTTGAACCAAATCAAATACAATAAAAGCAATAAAAAAAAACACACAACATTGGCACAATGCTGCTCCTCTATTTTCCTTGGATTATATACTGTTTTCAGTAAGTATTAATAAAAAGACCTTAATAGACTGCAATGACAACTCCCTAACTCAGAGTCTTAATCTGCACAACTCTCAGGAAACAATATCTAGATCTCTGTTACCTTAAAAATCGGTAGCCTTGACACTTTTATTTGTGATGGGCAGTAGTCTGAATGTTGGTTCCTGGAATGAGCCAACAAGGAAGCTAAGAACACAGGTATTACCAAAGTTAATATCCTTCTTAGTGTCCTTGTGTGGATGGATCCGCAGTGGTCCTTATTGATATTCTCCCTTTCATCTGCTGTCATCCACGAGAACATAGAGATTTTTAAATGAAAGTTTTGAATGGGGATCCACACCAGCTCCATTCTTTTTTGTTTTATAGTCAATATTGGGCAAACATGTAAATAAGTTGGTTAAACCATCTGAATATGGTTGTGTGCAAACATGAAATTTATTTTTTCTTCTTCACTGTGCTCGCCACTATTCTAAAGTCATCCCTAGAGTGAACACGACAGTATTCAGCAAACATTCAGCTGATGAGAAGGTGACATTCTTTCTCTTAGGCATCCTGGTTTTCTACAAGTTATGCATTTGGGACCCCATTTAGCTTGGTCTGGCATAGTGGAAAACTTCCTGCACACATCTTATCCCCCTCCAGCCAAAAGCACTGCCATCCTTTTACTTTTTCCCTTTTGTCTTCATGTTTATAGACAAGTCCACACAATGCTGGATAATGGATGGGGTTAGCATAGCCTGTTCAACCAACTCAGTGAATTCTGAGAGGTGTCTGGCCCCAATTGTTGCTTTATTCTTTTATAGTGTATGAGTCTTCCTAGTTGGCTTTGGTCTCTAATTGTCACTTCTGTTTCCTATTCAACATCTCCAAATAGATATGGATGGGCATGTAATATTGAAACCTACTATCATCCTATGAAAATGTTCTGAGTCCAAAGTGATAGAAGCAACCAGAATGATGCAAAGTCTAAAGAATTCATCAAGGAAAGGGAATAATACAAGTTAGGGAAAGGTTATTTAGAGATATAAAATGGAATTTCTAAATTAAAAGGAGAAATGATGTGTCTGAATAACAGTTGGACTGTATGATAGATTGAAATTGGATACTTCGCTACTACCTCCATTGAGAGGTAGGGCATATGTACCATGTGTTAGAATCTCAGCAGGCTAAATACAGTACAGTGGAAGTGATGCTGTGCCAGTTTCTGGGTCCAGGCCTTGAAACACTGACAACTTCCATTTACTGACTCCTGGAATACATACCATGTAAGAAGCTCTACTGCTTTGAGGCTACCATTCTAAGACCATGTGCAGAAATCACTTGAAGAAGCCCAAAGACTTCATAAAAACTGAAAATTATTTTACCAGTTCTCCAGCTATTCCAGCTCCTAATTCTTTAAACCACCCCATGTGGAGCCATCATGGAACAGAGACAAGTTGTCCCCACCCAAACCTGCCAAAATCTCAATTTCATGGACAAACTAAATGATTACTGTTTTAAGCCACTAAGTTTTGTGTTTGCTTGATGCACAGCTATAGATAAACAGAACAGAACATAGAGAAAGTAAAGTAGACTGTGAAATAACAGTAAATTACCTGAGAAGAGAGAGTTAAAAAAAAAAGAGAGAGAGAAAATTGATGAGAGAAAATTATAGCTTTGAAGGAAAGACAAGTTAAGTTATAAAAAGGGGAATTGGGGTAAGAGGAAGCCTAGCTTCCTCTTGATTTTTTAGTGCAACCTGATTTAGAAACATGATAAAGCCAAGGATTCTGAATTTTCTAAAATCTTCACCAGTTTTTAAGTTGTAAATCTCTGTCAGAGGCAAGAAGCAGTCAACTATTAGATATATAAAAATAAAAGCATAGAAATATGATACAGAAATATTAGCATATTTCAATATATCTATGTTGTGCCAAATTACAAAGAGCATAGAAAATTAGAACCAATAAATTAAAGTTGAATAAAGCAATGTCTATTTATTTTTGAACTTCCCAAATAGATGTGATACATTCTTCTTTCCAAGTGCTCATGAATTATTTTTAAAAGTGATATGCACAAGGCCCAAAGTAAAACTTCATTAAATATAAGAGGAAAAACACAATGTCATTGAATGACAATAACATCAAATTTAAATAATCCTCACAGAATATTTAGCAAATAACTCCCTTTCTCTACCATCACTACCACATAAAACATATTTTCATGTCTAAATACTTATTGGTTCAATAGGGAAAATAAAGTTACAGCAGAATTTGAAGGGAAAAGCATGTAAAAACTTTGAAGAAAATAGCAAAATTGAGCTCATTGGTAAATAAATAGCCTAAACAGCTTAATTTTAAAATAGAGCAATAAAATATATGATAATAATATTTAATTTAAATAAGTTATTTTTCATTTACTGAAAAAACTTTTTCTATGTACTGCTATTTTCATTTTGCTACATATTTATGACTATAAAAGTAAATGTACTGGGTGGGGGGAAAGGATAGTTCAGTGATAGAATTCTCGCTTGCCATGAGGAAGACCTGGGTTTGACTCCTGGCCCGTGCACTTTCCCAAACAAACAAACAAGCAAAGAAAGAAAGAAAAAACAAACAAAGAAATTCAGCAAATGATGCTGCAATAACTGGATACTCACATGGAAAAAGAATACCGTATAGAAGACAAAAAGAAAAAAAGTAAATGAACTGAAC
Source organism: Myrmecophaga tridactyla (assembly GCA_004026745.1). Classification (NCBI taxonomy): domain Eukaryota; kingdom Metazoa; phylum Chordata; class Mammalia; order Pilosa; family Myrmecophagidae; genus Myrmecophaga; species Myrmecophaga tridactyla. Next base: position 48,042 of record PVIY010008393.1, on the reverse strand, counting down.
ATTCAGCTTAGGAGGTTTGAAAGTGGAAAAATCAAATTCACAGGACATTGTAGAAATGAGAAAGAATAAAAAATAAAAGTTATAATATAAAAAAATATTTATTTATTAACAAAGAAACATAGGGGGGATGCATAATTTGAAAACCTGATTTTAAAACAAAACCAGTACTGATGCTGCCAAATTATATTGAAAATTGAAGAAAAATATAAATAAAATTTAAAACTGTAAAGTTTATATAACAATAAAAACGTTCATTATCTTGAATTACAGGATAAAATATACGGTAACATTTGAAAATTTCAACAAAAGAGTCAATTTTTGAAAAAGTATAATTTACCAAATTTGGCAATGAAGATGTAAAATTCATTAGCCAATAATCTTGAAGAAAACTGAAAAGGTCAACAGAGTAATACCTTCAAAAAAGAGTCAGGAGTCTGTGAGATCTTTCATATTTGTTATTTTAATTTTAGTGCTTTGTAAGTGATTTTAGAAAATAAATGAAAACTGTGGAAGCTGCCCTTCACTTTGTAACTTTGGAATTATAACAAGATACCAAAATTTTGACAAGAAAATTGCCTATAATGTTTGAGAATATAGATATTATATGAGAAATAACTAAAGAGGATATTCCAAAATACTTAAAATGATATCAATGAAAAACATTTTAATAATTTTCAGAAATTAGGGATTATGTTGTTTGAAAAAGCAAGACACAAATTTGCAGAAAAAAATTATATGAATGGTTGGAAGTAAACACATCCGAAATCAATACTAATAATTTCACTAGTGATTTTGTATGTTTGTATGTTTGTATTTCCTATTCACATTTCTCTTACTTTCTAATTTTATTTTAAACGTTTCATTATTTTATAGTTTAATACCTTATTTTAAAAGAAAACATTAATTTCCATTATTTAAATATGTTGCAGGGATTACATCATTTATCAGAAGGATTACAGTAGCTTGTGCACATACATAGTTTAAAGAAAGTCCATTTTTACACAGCCATGTTTTAGTCTGAGAACTGAGGGAATTCAACAAGTTGTACTAAAAGGTTAGAATTATACCAGATGTGCCATCTCTTCTTGATATAATATTTATTATAATGCATTGAAGTATGAGCAACCCTTATAGCTTTAGAATTCCATCTTATATAAATCCACGAGCATATCAAGTTCAGACAGTATCAATCTAAGCACAAGAGGGATATGTGGCTCATACCACCTGGGGTCTCCAACTATCATCACTGCAGCATATGAAGGAAAAATATATATTATTTTGGATGTCAAAATAACAACTGCAAAACTCTCTAGGGTCTCATAATAATCTTAGTGTCTCACAGAGTTTAAATGTGTATTCTACCCCAATTCTCTTTCCTTTTCTCTAATTCTGTCCTCATAGACTTTGCACAATAGAACAAAAGATAATCATCTCTCAATGTTACAGTTCTCAAGCTATCGAAAGCAATCATACATGGAAGAGCAGAATTTGAATTACATCACAAAGTTATGAATAAAATCAGAAAAACATACTCTGGCAAATTAATCAATTAATTATGTTTAGGTTAAGCATCAATGAAATATGTTGGTTTCATTTTTTTAACTCTTTTTCCAGAGGTTAGATTGTATATCTACTATGTCATAAGCTTAAAGATGTACGTAGGTTTTGGAAGAAATAGCAATAATACGACTTGAAAAACATTCTTTGATATTCATTAAAACATTCAGCAAGCATTTAACTGCCATACATTACGTTAGAGATGTTCTGTTGGTAGGGTGATGAGTTAGAAACGGTCCACAAACTTTAGGTGATTTCGAGGTACAGAAAGAGGTTTGTAAATGGAAGGAAGATTTGGATGTTGTGAAGGCAATTCATGTAGGACACAAAGTAGATACAGAGGTATATGTGGCCAGTTTTGCAGATGAGGGTCCAGAAAATATTCATGGAAAATTAATACATGAATTGACTTCCCAAATGAGCAGAAAGGGAAACATTTGGAAAGGATAATTAAGCAGGATGAAACCTTTGAGGATCTGCAGTTGTTTAATAGAATAGAACTAGAGCATGAGTGGTAGTGTGACATACAGAGTACAGAAGATACAGCTACGCAGATAGGAAGAAAACAGACAATGCAGGGCATTGTCTACCTTAACATAGATTTTGACCTCTTTCCTAAATGCATTGAGGAGTCATTAGGAATTGTAATTAATAGAGGACCATATTTAGATACATGTTTTTTTCTATGTTAGTAAGATCGTGGTGAGGGGATCCAGAAAGAAGGCCAGAAAAACATGTATTCATTCTAGTAGAGGAACGAGAAGAGAAGACAGTAGCAATATAATGTTGAATGAGGAGAAATCCAAAGAAGAATCAATAGAAATTGGACATCAATTGTTATAGTAGGATGAAGGAGGAAGGAATCAGAAAAAAGTCTCTGAATGGGTAATGGGATGGATGGTGGAGCCAGTGACTGAGAGAATAGGAGTAGCAGAATCAGCAGAGCCATGGGTTAAGCAGTTGAGGAGGGATAAACATTCTAATTTACTTCTGCAAATTTCATGTGCGGTAACTCAGGGACATGTAGGAGAACATATGTAGTAGTCAGTTGAATATGCAAATCTCAATCACTTGATAATGAATTGGATGAAAATGTTTTATTTAGGTTTTTACCATTTTGGTAATTCCTAAAATAGTATGAGAAAGGCACTTCATAGGTTATGAAATGATTAGGGATAAAAGTTGAGGACAGAACTTTGAGGAGTTCCACATTTAAGAGCTATGCAAAGGAAGTATATTACATGACAAAGAGTAGAAAGACTGATGAGAGAAATAGGACAAGACTTAGAAGACAGTAGACATTGAAAGATAAACATTATTGACTTCTATTGAAAGAGGGATTTTTTTTCACAGCAAACTCACGATAATTTGATTATTGTTATTTGAATCTATGCAAAATATTGGACAAGATATTCCTTTCAAAATTTTATAAAGTATGCAATTATCATGTGCACTCATAAATTCATTTTTTTAGAGTTTATGAGTGAAAAAACAATTTGGTAATAAAAAGTGTCAATCTCTCCCACTTCATCTTTTAAGAGCATTGGTATTCCTTTATTCAGGAAACACTAAAGGAATTCTCCAATTTTATCTACCCTGATACAGTTTTACATGCAGTACTTTGCAATGTTAGTACATTTCTTATTGTTTTCCTATCTTATTGTCATGAATTATTTACTTTTTTCTTGCAAAATCCATCCCCTATTTCTAATTGTACCATAACAAATATCCTACTACAGTGAAGACTAAGCTAAAGATTGCTTTTCAGTGCACTGCTATTTTGGCCTCAATGGTTTCTTTACTTAAGGTAGTTTTTTTAAATCTTCAAATTTTAAATATATTTATTGATTTAATGAGCACTTTTTAAAGGATCCTCTAATTTTAATCACTTCTTTTCCAGAGCCCAAATAAGTCTTATGAATTGCATACCATGGAAACTTTTTGTGATGATGAAAATAAGGAATAATTTTCTCCCAGAAACTGTAAAGGTTTCTTCTTTATGATTTAAAAAAAAAATTTAAACACAGGGGTGCAAAGGAAATTCAGTGGTAAAATTCTCACCTGCCATGCAGGAGACCCGGGTTTAATTCCCGGCACATGCACTTCCCCCCCAAAACAAAACAAATAAGCAAACAAACAAAAATTCAACAAATGGTGCTGTAATAACAGGATACTCACATGGAAAAAAAGAATGAAATGTGACCCCCGCCATAAAGCACACCAAAAAAAAAAAAAAATGAAACACATCACACTGGTTCAGAACATTCAGAATTAAATTATAATGATTCTTTACTAGAAGTTTCATGATTATGAATCAGGACTGAGAACATAAGCAAATGATGAGATGGCTTAGAAGAAGGCTATATAAGTTACATTATACTACAACCAGTGGGCGACAAATTATATATGCTAAATCCCTTGTTCCACTCTCTCCTCCCTCTTCTGCCTTACAAAGAAGTGATTAAGTGAATTATACATTAAACAGATGAAGTTTCCAATTCCCCCAAAAATCATAATATGCTGATCTGAAATACTCTGACCTCCTGTGCCCTCACCTTTGTCTACTTTGCTAGGATTTTTTATTGTATGATCAATGCAGCTATTGATGGATCTATAATCCAGGGAGCAATTATATCATGACAAATTTTAACATGGATTACTTTATTCTGGAATCACTAATTTTGTATGCTCGAGGACATCTAGAAAATAACTTCTTCCCCTCTATTCTGTTCTCTTATCTATGCACTTGCTTCAAAGTCACTTATTTCTCATATGTAAGTGACTTTTTTTTAACTCCTTAACATTTTGAGACAATTCTTCAACTTCTTTGCTGGCTCCCATTTCTGCTTATTTCCTATGTAGCAGTCCCCACGACTATCTATGCCATGATTGTATGGACTTACATATTTGGAAATAACCTTAAAGATTATTTTATGATTAATTTCTCTCAATATTTAAATTTGAAAAATTGAAGGCCAAAGTGGCTGGTTTTACTTAGAAAGGGCTTAAGTGAGATTCATTTCTTTTTAGATCCCAGACCATACTCACTCGTTATGGTATGTCACCATTAAACATACTGTAATCTATTTGTTTCCACCAGATGTGAATTTTTTTTGCTTACAGAATCAGTCTTGATTTACCATCAGTTTTCTCCTGATTTCCGAACAAATTGAATGTCCTCTACTACTAGGAGCATAACATACCAACAATAAAACTCTTAATAATTTATGAGCATTTATTCAGCATGTCTGGATTCTATTAATATCATAATTTTAGATAATTTTTATGTTTTAATTCAATCAAGAAAAAATTACTGAATTTCTAAAATTTGTAGATATGAAAACTAAGTCAATTTGTCACTTTCAAAAATTCAAGTTTATGCTAATAAAAACCAGAAGTAACAAGAAACATAAATATTCATTACTTAATTATATTAATATTTATTCATTATGTCTTCATTCATTCATTCAAGCTAATAGTTTATTAAGTGCTCCAAGTTGTTCTCCAGGATTGTTTTAGCATGTATCAGAATATACTATGAGAAATCAAGATGAGATGACATATAGAGCTTCACAGATATGCGCAAACTTCAGTAGCTCTAGTTGTTGTAGGATCATTTCACTCTCAACTTCCTTTCTAAGACAGTACAATAAGAAAAGCAATCATTTCCCACCTGGGAATAATATTTTCTTTGATTTTTTTCAAAAGTGCTTTGGTTTTCTTATGTTTGTTCCTTTTCCCTTTAGTTATTGCAACATCTTTCCCGAAAATAATATACTGACCTGTCTTTTCCCCTGCATTTGCTTCACCCCTACAATGTCAGAAAAAAAGAATAAAATTGTTGATTAGAGGACTAAAATTCACACTCTCTTTCCTTTTTATTTATTCCCTTTTAGTCTGTCTTTTTCTTTACATGTAGCACGGGCTAGGATGTGCAGAACGATATTTAACGGTAAGTAGTAAGAGTGGACATCTTTATGCTAATCTCAAGGGAAAAGCTTTCCATATTTCCCTATTAAATATCCTTATATTTCTGTAAACCATCTCTAGTGAGCTTGCCAAACTTCACAGTTAGAGGACAGAGTACTTCATAAAGACTGTTCTCACTTCAGACTCCAGTTGCACATTTGGGATTCCCAGATTCACCCTTATTCTGAACTTGGCTACAAATCTGGGGGTTCACACAGACTCTTTATGTTCAATAAGTCACTAGAATGACTCAAAGAACTCACTGAAAGTGATATATGTATACACATATATAGTTTTATTATTACAAAAGGATACAAAATCAGAACCAGCCAAAAACAACAACAAAATGCATCCGGCAAGCTCTGAGAAGGTCCCAAAGGGAAAGTTTCCATTATCCTCAGGGATTGCCAACCAGGGAAGCTCACCCGAGTTTCAATGTCCAAAGTTTTTATTAAGGCTTCATTACATAGACATGATTGATTGAATCATTGGGCACATGATCGATTGATCAAATCTCCAGCCCTGCTTCCCTCCTGGAGTTTGGGTTAATATCCCATGGCTCAAAGCTCCAAGTCTCTAACTACATGGCTAGTCTTTCTGGCACAGCCAGGCCCCACCTGAATCATCTGGTTAGCATAAATTATCTAGAGCCCCATCATGAGTCACCTTGTTAGCATAAACTATCCATATGGTCTAAGGAGCCCACCAACAAAAACACTCCTATCCCTTGGGAAATTCCAAGTTTGGGAGGTTTACCTCCTAGGGACTTAGGACAAAGGCCAGCCAAATTTTTTTATTAAAACTAAACTAGTGTTTCTCAATCAGGAGTGAATTTTCCCCAAGAGACATTTAGCAATATCTGGACATTTTTGGTTGTCATCATTGGAGTGGGGAGCGATGGAGGAGGGGCAGAGAAGGGAGTAATAAGCATCCTGTAATGCACAGCACAATCCCACAAAGCAAAGATTATTTGGTCCAAAATGACAATATTCTTATGGCTGAAAAAACCTGTGTTGTTAGATCATATAATTAATCTCCTTCCTTTTCTGTTAATATGGCAAAATACTTTACATGGTTTTAAGCATTAAACCACCCTTTCATTCCTGGAATAAAGCCCATTAGGTCATTTTCATATATTATTAAATTTAATTTGATGCTTTTTTATTTAAGATTTTTCCATCTACATTCATGAGAGAGATTGACCTGTAACTCTCCATTGCAGAGTGGTCCTAGACTGGTTAGGTACTGAAAATGTGCCATCACCACATGCCTTCCCAGCTGACAGAAGTGTTCCAGATGGCATCAGTCTTTCTTGAGTGAAGGTAACCTCTTTTTGGTACCTCAATTTGGACATTTTCATGGCCTTAGAACTGTAAACTTGCAACTCAATAAATTCACTTTTTTAAAGCTATTCTGTTTTTGGTATATTGCATTCCAGCAGCTTTAACAAACTCAAACACCTTCTTTTGAATAATAAAAAATATTTATGCCAATCTCTCCATTGTTTATATTTGACCATATAATTTTACTTTCTTGTGTTATTTGTGCTCCCTCACTCCCCACTGCCTTGCCTTTACATACTTCCATTTGGGAATAGTTGTGGGTTTTTGTTTGTTTTTCTCTTTTTTATTTTTTTCCTGAAAAACTTCTTTGAGTGTCTTCTTTCTTTTCCTTTTCCTTTTCTTTTTAATGTGGTCCTGCTGGCAATATCTTCTCTCAATTTTTATTTATCTGAAACCACTTTTATTTCAATTTCATTTTAAAAAGATATGTTTTTTTCTGGATATAGAATTCTATATTGATGTTTCCTTCAGCATTTTAACGATAACATTCTATTGTCTTTTGGCTTCCATAATTTCTGTGAGAAATCTTTTGAAAATGAATTTGGCTTCCTCCACCACCCACCCAGCTGTTTTTAATATTTTCTCTTTGTTTTTATATTTTGCAGTTTGACACTCTACTGTTTTAGATTTTGATTTCTGTGTGCTTAACCTACTAGGGTTTTACTGAGTTTCTTGATACTATGGATTGAGTTTTAGAGAACTCTTGGCCATTTATGTTCCAGTATTCCTCCTTCCACTCTCTTCTTCCCTTCTGGTTTTCCAAAAAGTATTCTGTACATTTAGACTTTCCTTCATATGCTTCTTATTATCCTTTTTTTCTCAATATTTTTTTCTCTCTGTGCTTCAATTTGTATATTTTCTATTAGTATGTTATCCAGTTCACTAATCCTATTTTCTGTTTTGCCCAAACTACTGATAAAACCAACCATCTGGTCTCAATTTCAGGTATCATTTATTTCTTTTCTAGACTGTTCAATTGATTCTTTTTACATATCCCTGTTGTATGTTTCAATTCTCTATGCTTTTCTACATTTTCTTTTAGATTTGAACAGACTAATTGCAATTAATTTTATCTGAATCACCTAAGGGTATGCTTTTATGCCCCCCTCTTTCCCATTATCAGTCTAACTGTCCTGTTTTAAATGTCTCATAACATTGAATGGGATGACAGGTATTTTGTATTAAATTTTGTAACCTATAATAAAGGTTTCGCCCTTTCCTCCATGAGGAAGAGAGATGAGCTGATCCCTTTAATAAAAATTTTGGATTGAGCTGGGTCAAATCTGGATTCCACCTTTCTTAAGACTCAAACCTGTTGTTCTGTTTCCAATACATAGCCTCTAGATCTTTCAGTGAACATCTGGCACCTTGCATTCTCAGTCTTGAGAGATGGAAGGGATTACACTTTGATTTTCAGAGAATTTTTATTTTGCACTTTGGCTTCCTATTCTACACAGCTTCAGAAGTCAGGAAATGTAAAAACAGCAGTGTGTGCAAAGTTCCTTAACTCTCCAATTTTGTTACCCTAATGCTAAACAATCACCAAACCCTTCTGGTCTCTCCTCAACAGCAGTCCTCTATCTAGGCTTAACACAGATTAATTGCTTCACTCTACCCTGTTCACAGAATTGGTAATTCCCCCCTCGGAGAGTTACAGACCTTGGATTTACTTTGAAAGTTTCTCTATTCTTACTCTCTGGAATTTTGCTCCTAGTCTTCCATGCTTCCACAGATCTCTGATAGCTTTAATAGAAGATGACTTTTATTTGCAATCTTTTCTCATTTTTATGAGTGGGAGGATTGGCCTGCTATGGCCTACTTCAATCTACTCGATAGTTAAAGCTTTTAAAAGAAAAATAAGCATATATGTTTCTCTTACACTATAGTTTTTGGTTTCTAATGCCCATCAGTTTGGACCAAATAATCAGTTTCAGGAGGCACTATTTCTATACTTTCCTAGTTCTAGCATAGATGCTAACACCATTTCTGCTTAATGACTTAAAACTATGCTGTCTTTTGGAAGAACCTTATATTCAATAGAACTAATAATGCTTTCATTTACTTTGTAGAATTTCTCCATCATAAAACTGCTGAACCTCTATGAGACAATATTAAGCATGTCTATTTGCAGCTGCAGAACCTCCCAAACTCAACTGTGTAATTTGTCTCCTCACCTATCTCCTTTGTACACAGAGAGCAACCCATCTCATAATATAAGTTTGTGACCTATTCATCTTCTGTTTAACTCTTTACATAAGGCAAAAGAAAAGAGAAAGGAAACTATAAAATTTAAGGTATTTCTATCAGCATGCACATACAGTGCAACAAACTGTATAGATAGAAGATTCAATATTAACTCTAAGCCAAACACAAAGTCTGAAATAATGAAATCAAAGAATAAAAATAATTTAGCATTTATTTCCAATACAAGTATGAAATAAAGGTGAATTGTTGCCCAGCATAAGATAGGCAGAAATGGATCACGTGTTCAACACCCTCTCTCCAAAAGGTAAAAGGACATTTAAAATAGTTTAAAGGGCATCTTGTACATTGATTCCAAAGATAGTATATCAAGTTCTAATGATAGAGAATAATCCATTTCATTTAGACTTTAGTTAAATGTGTTTTTGATGTAATAATACATTAATAATATTCTAATATTTTAAACTATGACTTCAGGTCATGACTAATTAATCTATAGGGTTCTATTATACTCTTTTAAAACCTAGAAATCATGGGTGAAAAGAAAAATGATGTTTTAATGACTTTTTAGAGCAGTTTAGTCTTTACAAAGACATCTAACTCTAGAAGTTTAAAATTAAAGTTAAAGCATGATTTAATGTTTAACTTCTTTCATTTGTTTGGACTGATAATTGATAGAGACAGCTAAATGCTGAAAGAAAAGAATATCATTTATATAGTATCAAAATTGTTGTATCGATCATTTTTATTTAATTTGGGATTCATGAAAAGGTAGAGGAGTCTTGAAGTTTTCTGGATATTAGTATATTGACATCTCCACCTAGAAATGCTTTGTACATATCTCCTATACCTAATGAATATTGGCAATATTGAGCTATATGAGATAAATAACCATGAGCAAATGTTACAGTTTTCTAGAATCAATTTCTTTGATGCAAAGACTCAGTATATTTGAAGGCAAAGTGTATACTTGCAACTTGCAAAAATAAATGACTATGATGAATACACCTAGACATGGTACGATTTCCCTAGAGAATAAAAACTTAGACCATAAACCAAATATGCCAAGCATAGCTAATGTCTGGCTCATTTAGTTGATTCCCCCAAAAGAAATGGAGCAGTAGAAAATTGCAATAGCGGACAATCTATGACTTTCCAGAGAGATAATAAAGTCTTGGTGGAATTTATTCATTTATTCATTCTTTATTTCAAGTGGTCATTCATGAATTTTCCAGTTCCTCCATAGTTTGGATTTTTATACTAGCCCAGTTTTTATCAATTGGCAGTAAATTAAGTCAAGACAGATTTTAAAAACCATTAAAAATTATGTACCCACTATGCACCAGTTCAAATTTCAACAAACTACAGTCCAAAGATAAAGTCCAACATGCTGCCTGCTGAGGATGGTTGTACATTTTTAAGCAGTTTAAGAAGATCAAAATAAGAATTATATTTTGTGACACATGAACATTATATGAAAATTTCAGAGTCCATCAATAAGTTTTTGGGGGATGCAAAGGAAAATCAGAAATAGTGAAGAATCTAATAATTTACCCTTCTTGTGTTTTACATGTTGACATGATACTATTTTTGGATATACTGGGTTAAATAAAATAAATGATTAAAATGAACTTCACCTCTGTCTTGAATTTATTTATTTCTACCAGAAAATGTGTAATTATTTCTGTGGCTTTCCTTATATTCCCATTGGACAGCAATGCTCTGATAATTGATCCCACTAACGATCTACCAGAGAGATATGAACAAAATTTTCAAGAAGTTTTTGATAAGATGAACTGATCTCAATGAAACAGAATAATTTTTGGATCTTTACAAGAAATTGAAGCTGTTTATAGCATCAGTAGAAAAAATATGACAAAACTGGAAATGATATTAGGAAGATAGAGTTTGTTCAATTCCAAGCTCCCCTATCTAATTCTACCATTTCTTCTTCCTTGAAAATTAGCAATATTGCAAGATTGAATGGCTTTGGAAAAGATGGGTTTAAAACCTTTAGGTAACTCAAGTCTTGCCATCAGCCAAAACATCCATCATATATTGTTGTTGTTTAAGCTGTAGAACATTTTCCACAGGAAACTTTAATTTGAAACCCAAATCTTTATAGAGGCAGAATTACTCTGATTAAAATTGGGCTGTGGGCTGAATCTGTTTACTTTGGTTTCTCCATACCCACTTTGACCTAAAATAGCATAAGAGGACCATGCTGTATGGTTCAAATGATAAAAAGTCAAGCCAGGGTGAGAAAATGTTAGAGTCTTCTCATTAGTGATATATTGTCTTAAAGTAAAAGGCTATGTAACTTGAAATACAAAGTTTTTTTTTTTGAAAATGGTTCTCATTATTTACTGAATACATGAATTTGAAAATTTGTATACAGGCTATATAATTCTCCATAAATAAAAAAATTACTTCCTAATCCTTACAAAATCTGCTTTTGATTTTTATATCAAGTGAGTCAGTTATGAAAATGGCAAATTCGTATGGTTTGACCTGATAGCTTAAAAAGATACTGAAGATATATTCAAGCTGAACACGGAAGAGATTGCAGATTTGACATCTCTTTCACTTGTCTGGCTTGCCCTGCAGCTTCTGAGAAAACAGTCTATCTGTTTGGAGGGAGTTGCAAGGGTTGCAGAGCAAGTGGACTGGCCTGCACTGTGGCTACTTGGATGGAAACTCAGGAGGCCCCAGTAAATGTATAGATTATTGAAAGGCATGTTCATTTATTGAACATCTGGTAATTTGGGTCTTTATAGATACAATCAAGTTAAGATGAGGTCATACTACATTAGGGTTTGACACCAAATCCAGTGACTGGCATTCTTATAGGGAAAGGAAGATTTGAACAGAGATATACAGCAAACACAGGAAAGAAGGCCAAGTGAAGAAAGAGAAATAGATTGGAATTATGCTGCCACAAAACAAGGAATGCTAATGATTGCTGTCAACCACCAGAAGCTGGAAGAGGCAAGAAAGGGTGCTACTCTAGAGACTTTGGAGAAAGCATGGCCCTACCAATACCTTAATTTCTGACTTCTAGCTTCTAAGCAGCCTATGAGAGCAAAAATTTTTGTTGTCTTACACCACCCAGCTTATGGTAATTTATGTTGGCAGCCTTAAGAAAATAATATAGACACTGAATTTCTAAAAATAGTATCTCTTTAAATGTATTAATATTATATTCCAGGCTAAAATTAATACCAGACAAAAGTACTTAGAAAAATGGCAATATGGCTGGGAAGCTGAATTTGAATTACCTGGAAAATCCTTCTGTTATGCAGAAAAGGGGTCAAGTGGGCTTGTTGAGGCTCTTCTGAAGAGAAGCTGATAAATTTTGTTCATAATTTTCTATTTAGAACAAATTCCTGCCACAGCCAGATTAAATAGCCTGAAGAATAAGTTATCAGGCAAAGGGGATTTGAAGGCAACTACTCTTTCTCTTATGTTTGAAATCAAATTTCAAATTATCAGCTGATTCATTGATAACCATCTTCAATGTAGCAGCTTGCTAAATTAATGTTATAAAATAGCATTTCAGACTGTGGGGCTCTTTTTTCTTTTCTTTTTTTTTTTTTTAACAAACAACTTAATTATACACATATAACAAACACTCCCTTCAGAAACCAGAAGGAATATTCTTGTAGATGTTATCTGGAATCCTAATCAACAGTCACACATGTTTGAAAAAGGTTAGAATACTTACTTTGGATTCTGCAATTTCTCATGTCCTTTAGTTCTGATTGTTATAGGATGAAATTCCTAGTGAGATGATTAAGCAGTTTCTCATCTATTCTTCCCTTCTTCATGGAGATCACCTTATGAGAATACATATGAGCATTAGAATTTAATGTTAGGAAACTTGAGCTGTTAATTCATCCAGCATCTATTGAGCACATCCTAACAATTGTACTGGACACTGGGAACAAAGAAATGAATCGAGTCATACTATGTCGTATCAGAATTCACAGTTGAGTTAGAGAGACAAGCTTTGATTGTGAATGCATTTTTTTTCCTTGCCATCTTACTTTTTTATGAAATTAGAGAATGTACTTTTTGTACTCCATAATGGAGATCATAAATGTTATTGAATATTTGTCTTTTCTTCTTATTATATCTATAGGAAACTGACATGGAACTAAGAATACAATGGTGTGGGCAAAATTATGGCAATGTTACAGTGCTGGGATGAGTTTTAAGAAGTGCTACTCTATAAAATACTCTAACCTTCTTTAATCACCAATTTTGATGTGGTTGTGACCACCTTTTGCTTTGATGATTATATGGACAAGAAGGTAACTCATACAATTTTAGAACCCAAAAAACCAAATACATGAAAACAAATTACATGTATACTATCTCATTTATAGAACCCTCTCTTTTTAAATACCTTTATATGGAGTGGGGGTAGTAAAATGTACACAGCAATATGGTTAAGAGAAATGAGGGTGAGTGAGAGCATGTATTTTTTTCATTATTGATTCATTTTCAGGTCACCTATCAAGTTTATTGACAGAGATTTTGAAAACCACTGACGGCAGAAAAAAAATTCCATTTACACCTTTATCTAAAGACAAGTGAGCTTGTGCTTGGATAGTTTCTTTATTCCATGTGTAACTATGCCTCCTTGGAATGTCAGATTCTGAATGCTCACAATTTTATGACAAACAGATATTTCTGCCCAAGTGTTTCTTAGCTTTTATCTAAAACTATTCTTGGTTATATTTCCTGAAATTGAACAGTTTTATCACTCAATTCCATTTAATAATTTTGAGTAGAAAATGGTCAAAACAATTTGGAGAAAATAAACAATCTTTTGCTATTGTCATAAATAGAAGACAATCAGACCACTGTAAGTCTGTTGATATTCAATGTTGTAACCTATCAGAAATCCAACGAACAAACAAACTTTTTAGAATTTTTTAAATTAGAAATCCTTCTGAAGAATCGAATGTCTACATCTGATCAACTTACAATTATGTTGAAATTCATCCTTTCTAAGTATTTTCTGCATTTGAGGATGAACACAAAAATATTGATATGAAAAATTCTGGGAATATAAGAGATTAAAAGCATCACTGAGTCCTTGCTCTCAAAAAAGCAAAATAAAATATGTCTTTATGAGAAATATTTTCTTATTTTAAAAAATGTAAAAATTTTATAGTTATTGCTAATTTGTGATAGATGTCTGAGATAATTTTAAAACTTAAAAATATTTTTAAAATATCTATGATCATTGCATTTAATCAGTGGAAATGGTGATGATAAAAATATAAAGCTTCACTTCACTTCTGCTGGATAACAGGCATAAATTTTAAATTTTAAGTCAAATAAACTTTCTAAGTTTCATGGGAATTTATTGCTTTGGGGAGATAACATCAAAGTCATGTTTTGTTTATTAGATTATGAAACAACTTAAAAATTCCAGACATTTTACATTGAATGTTAAATAAAAGAATTATTCCTGGTTAGTTGACGTTCACTCTAGTAGTCCTACATAAAGATGAGATAAAATTTCAGTGTTTTATCTTTTAAATGCTAGTTTCAATGCTACTTTTTCTTTAAAATCTTCCTGATTCCTCTTTTACAGATTTTATTGCTACTTTAATTCCTCAAACTATTTTACAAATACTAGTATAAAGCACTCTACTAAGAAGCAAGGATATAAACATGAGAAACTCAGAGCTCTATATTCTCCCAAAGGAAAGTACATATGTTTTCTTTTAGCACCACACCAATTATTCCATCTGCGTTTCCCATTCATTTCTAATGAAGGGCTTTTGCTTTCCCCATCTCTTTCTCCCCAACACCCCAATGAATACCCAACTCACAGATATAGTTGATGAATGGAATTGTTGAATTGAAGTATGTTCCTTTTCATAGAAATTTAATATCTTTAACTTATTCAAGAGGATCACTTTCTACCTTTCATGACCAAAATGGCTTTCCAACACAAGGGATTCAATGTGATCAGTGTAGGAAATTGCAATGCAGAGGAAAATAAGGGGTCTTGTGATTACTGCCCTGTTAAGTTCTATTATAATGTGAACCATGGCTGCCTCTTCACCCTATATCCTTAAAACCTAGCACAGAATTTGGCTCATAGTGGGTGTTAACAGAGTGTTTTTATTGATCAATTGATTGAGAAAGTGGGAGAATTAAGGGTGGAGTTGGTGTTCCCTTGCTGATTGATGTGTGATTTAACAACTATTGTTTAACCTTCCTAACTCTGTTTCACTTTCTGGAAAATCAATTTAATCTTCACAACAAGTTTGGATGCGAAGATTACCTGGGGAAAACGTTTATAAACATGCCTTGTAAATTGTACATCGCTAAACAATTAGATTAACATCCATTCCAATATTTATAGTATAAAGGCATGTTTGTGATTTGTCGCTGTTGTTGTTTTGCATTCCCTTATTTAAAGAGAACCAAAACCAAAACAAAGCAGATTCTTTTAATTTCTCTGGCACTTTTTTAAGTGATGTGATTGGATATTTAGATTTCTTTCCTTGCTGTTTCTTCTGCAGTTATTAGGTTTGTGAAATCTTTGCCATTCAAATTGCAGTGTTGAATACAGACACATTTTTATGATAATTCACAAGGTAATGAATTTTCAGTGCTAAGTCAGGGAGAGGGAGTGATAAACCAAAAAACATTTTTGGTACTTTTTTCTTAACTGGGAGTGCTATCTTATTAGGATTAAAATGCAAAAGTTTTAGAATTAATATACTATCTCAAGTTTTATCCTATAAATTGAACTATAGCACTGCAAGATGTCTATATATATGAGAAAATAATCAACTATTTATTGATTTTCCCTTCTTCTTAATTAACTCTATGTAAAACCCACTCTTCCTTAGTATGAGCAATCCTGTAATTACTTAGCAATCGTGTTTCTGTAATGTTTTGAACTACAGTTGTTTCAGCATAAGTCCAAATATCAATCTTAGATATATGTAATGTTAATTCATTCTCCTTGTGCTAAATATACATGGGGATATGCATAGCTAGAGATAATACATTTAACAAAACAAAAAAGTTCCCAAAGCTTAGAGCTATTCACTTTTACTGTCAAAAGTCTGAGGAGGTCCTCAACACTTATCAAATAAAAATTTAGGTATTACAAATATCAACAGGATCAAGTATTTATTGTGTGCATAATAGTTCTCAAAATGTGCACTTGAATTAAGGTTTAATGAGACAAATGATCCCCTGTTTGTGTTCAGTGTCTATTTGCAGTAAAGGTGAGAATAGTGAATGTGCAGGAAACTTTCTAAATCCTGAAGGGATAGTTTTCTATATGAAGACATCTTAAAACTCTCTGATACTTTGAGGGAAAATTAATCTTGTCTTAATTATAATCAACAGATTACTGAAACATTAAAAACAAGTTTTATCTACTTTATATTTTAGCAAATATGTCTTGCTCTTCTAGTACCAGATTTGTATGTAAAATGCATCTTTTGTTAGATAGTACACATGCTAAAAAGAAAAAATAATCAGGGAAGAAGGATATAGTGTCAAATATGTCTGTGAAATTTAAGAAAATTGGCAGGGGAAGTCTCATTAAAATTTTGACATTCTGGTAAAGGCCTGAAGTAAGTGAAGGAGCCAGCCATTTGAATATCTGGAGGAAGAGAACAATAAAAATTCATACAGAAGTGTTAGGTTGTTGTTAAGCCTATGGATTTTATTCTGAGAGTGGTAGAAACCATTCATGGATTTTGAACAGGACTGACATGATCTGACTTATGTTTCAACAGGATTGTCTAGATGATATGTTGAGAATGGACTGAAAAAGGACAAAAACAGAAGAAGGAAAAACCCAGTTAACAGGCTACTGAAATAATGCACTGGAGAGATGATAGTAACTCAAACAGCGGTGGGAGTAAAAACAAAAGGCTTTGCCGAATGATTGCATGTGGAGTATGAGAGAAAGAGAAATGCCATGGATGACAGCACTAAAGGAATGGAAATGTAATGCTTAAGCAAATGGAGACAGGGAAATACCATTTATTGAAATCTGAAAGATGTGGGTGAAGCAGATTTGATGAGAATATGTTAGGAATTCAGTCTTAGATGCCCAAACGGAGATGTTTAGTTGGGTAGTCATGAATCCAAATCTCAGGTGAGAAATTTGGAAACATACATATAGAAGGTATTCAAGCCTATGAGACTGATGAAACCACAAACGGAGTGAATGTAGAGGACACTAAAATGTTAAAAGTTTCAGGGAGGGAGGCAGAAACAGTAGAATAAAACTGGAAGGACCCACTTAGAGAGGAAGGAGTAAAATCAGGTAGTTATATTACGTGGGAAGACAAGTGGAAAAACAAATGTTTCAAGGAGGAGGTTCTCAAATGTATCGAATGTAAAGTGTAACTGATCTGTTAAATGAGGAAAAATTCAAAATTGACCATGAGATTTAGCACAGTGGAGGTAATTGATTTGATAACTACCATTTTGTTGTAGTGGTGGGACAAAAGCTTGATTGTAGTGGGTTCAATATAGAAAAGTAGGGAAGGATTTTGCTAACAGTGAGTAAAGACAACTCTGTCATAGATTTTATTGTAACGAGAAAGAGAAATGGGACAATATCTAGAAGGTGAAATGGAATCAGGAGGTGATTTTTCACAATGAGAGAAATAGAATGTTTGTGTGCTGAAGGGACTAATCTAATAGACAGAAAAAAATTGATGATACAGGAGAGAGAAAAAAATGATTGGTGCATTGTCCTTAAGCAGTGAGAGAAGATAGGATCTAGTGTACAAGTGAAGGTAGGCAAAAGTTGAATTCTTCCATCTTACTAGGGAAAAAAGTCAATTCTATGAGCACAGATGCATTTGGTGATGGATGCTTGTGGAAATTATTTTCTGATTGTCTCTATTTTCTCAAATTCCTAATCTAAATTTGAGGATTATAGGGGAGGCATTAGAGGCTTGAAGTAAAATGTGTAAAATAGTTACCTAGAGATAAGGAGAGAAAATGGACTAGCCACATAATGTATGATTTGCAAAAGGCCCACTTGAAGTTAGTGATCATGAATTTAAAATGAAAGGAGTCAGCATTGTTATGTGCCTTTTCCTCTCTCTGTGTGCATGTGCACAGGTGCAGATGTGGGCCAGCAAAAGGATGGCATGCAGTTTAGTCTACTGGGTAAAGTGAAGACAGAAAAGAGCAAAGGAGTTCAGAGTGATGGTGAGGGAGTGACTATTATGATTGGAATGACATTTCTACAAGAACTGGAGATACCTGTAGGAATACATGAGGTAATGGACTGAAAAGTCCCAGTAGAATGAAGGCACTGGAGCCATGGAACCAATGTAAATGAGATGGAAAGATAAGAGGTTAGAGCGTGGAGTCTGTTAATTGAGATTGTGGAGGATTAGCAAGATACTTATTACTCCTTGAGGCTCCAAAGGTGTAGAAGAAGAAATATCTACCACTGTAGAGAAAGAGGTGCCTAGAAAGTAGGTATCATCAGGTAAGAACCAATTACTAATGAGAGCAAGAAGTTCAAAAGACCAATTAGGGAGAGTTAAGGATGTAGATGATTTAGCTGACAATTATCCTTGAATTCCAGATGGCATAGAGGAAGGGTTTCAAGAGATGGGAAGAAATGGGAGATGGGGTCAGAAAAGGTGATGGATAGAGATCTTTGAAGATTGTGTTGATCTAAGAATAATAGGCTTTTTTATGGTGACTGGTATGAATATCAATAAAGGGTGTGCTAAAATAAGTCCTGATGATCCAGTGTATGAAGTGGTGAAGGGCAGGGGGTTGGGAATATTTGCCAGGGGCAAAAGATTTTTGAACTCTTAATTAATGTCTGCTGAAGGAAATTTGCTATTTTGCAAAAAGCCTGACTTGATTAATGAAGGAGACAAGCAGTGTTGACATCTTATTCTGAGCCTTTCTCACCTCTTATCAATGCTAAGTTTCAGATAAATCTTGTGAATGCTATATAGATCCTACTTTTATAGAACTTGACCTAAAATCTCTGTAAAAGTTAGGTTCCATAAAAACTGTCTCTTTATAGATTATATCATAATATCAAATAGATTTATGATAATTTCTGCTTTCAAACTTGCTGTTATGTGAACCTGATACCAGGCTTGTTTGAATGCCATTGTGTCAGTTTGCTAGCTGCCAGAATGTGATTTACTAGAACTGGAATGGCTTTTATAAAGGGGGAATTTAATAAGTTACAAATTTACAGTTCTAAGGAAATGAAAGTGTCCAAACTAAGGCATCCAGGGAAAGATACATTAATCCAAGGAAGGCTGATGCATCTGAAATGTCTCCATAAGCTGAGAAGTTACGCTGGTCCATTGCTGGTAAGTGCCATTGCTTTCAGTCTCTGTTCCTATGGAGGTTCCTCACTTTAGTTCTCCAGGGCTCACGTTCATCACTTGGCTTCCCTTGGCTCTGTCCAGGTTCTAACTTTTTAACTTCTCACGGCAATGTCTGCTAGGCTCCAAGCATCTCCAAACACCCGTATCTCTGTTCTCTACGTGGCTGCATCTGTGTCAGCTCTGCTGTGAAGTTTCTGTCAGAGTTGAGTCTTCTGTCATTTCTCTAGGCTCTGTCCTTTCTGCCATTTCTGACTCTCTCCAAAATGTTTCCTCTTTTAAAGTATCCAGTAAACGAATCAAGACTCACCTGGAATGGGTGGAATCACATCTCCATCTAATCAAAGGCCACACCCACAATTGGGAGCACCACATCTCCATGAAGATAATCTAATCAGAAGTTTCCAAATATCAGTGTTGAATCAGGATTAAAAGAAATGGCTGGCCTCACAAGATTGAAACAGGAATAAACATGGCTTTTTTAGGGTACATAATATTTTCAAACCAGCACAGCCATCAACATCCTAATTTCACAAATTCTCACTAAAAGAACAAAAAGATGATGAATTCTTCTGTACAGCAATTGGTTATTTGTCAACATTATAGATATTTTATAGATCTAAATTTTTATATTTTGTTAGATATCTTAAAATATTTGATTGGTTTATATTTAACCATATACTATAAGCATATCACTCATTAAATTTTCTGGGTCAGGTTTTTCAAATGTGGAAGGTGCATGAGGAAGTTATTGACTAATATAAAATATATTATTAGTGCTTAATTGAAATTGTAACTGATTACACTTGCTTTAAGTACTTGCTTTGTGGATCCAACACTGAAAATATGATCTGTGATGATATTGATCTTAAATCTGATTGAATATTTTCTCTTGTGTTGGAGGTTCATAATTTTTATAAAAGGGACATAAGTTTATTTGGGCCTTCAGAGTCTAATGTTAAACCCTAACATTAGAGTTTCTGGCAGACCCTCTAATTTGACAGATATCCTGAGCTGATACCCTGCAGATATCACTGCAGTGACCTCATCTCAGATGAGATAACTGGGATATCTGACTTCATATTTTGGCATGCCAATGGCAAGGCCATTAGCAATTTTCAAGAGTAGTGTTTGAGCCCCATTTCCCTGGACTAGCAACAAATCTAACCTACTATCTCAAGAACCCAAATCTTTCTCTATAAGTAAGAAATTCACTTCTTACTATAATGTACATAGATATTGTACACATGTTTGTCTGTGTTGCTATGGGTGTGTATAATAGTCTTTTTTTTTTTTTAATTTGCATATGGGCAGGAGGCACCAGGGATCGAACTCCAGACCTTCAGCATGGCAGGTCGGAGCTCTGCCTGCTGAGCCAGGGCAGCCACCCTATAATAGTCTTGAAGCAAAAATTCAGATGCACTGTAATCATTGTCACCCACACCAGAAACTGTCTTCCCAGTAGATGCCCCTCTAAACTCTTTTATAAAGAAAGTACCCAGAATTGTCCTTTAAAATCATGTCAGAGCAGGCTGCTCTCCACTTCACTCAGACTAAAGGCCGAATTCCTTATGAGAACTGACCACGCCCTGCAAGATCAACCCGATCTCTGACAGCCCTCCTCCTCTCTGACTGTGATTTACACATACTGATTTTCTTCCAGTTCCCTAAATGCCAGTTATGCACCTACCTTATGGCTTTTTTTTTTTTTTGCCACCTTATGGCTTTTTGTACTTCCCTCTGAAATTCTATTCCACGAGATAATCTTAGGGCTTCCTCCTCATTTTAGTCTATGCTAAAATGTCACCTTCATAAAGAGGTTTATCTTAGACTCCTTATTCTTCTATGTCTTTTTTCTTTTTCATAACATATACCTTGTATATTCTGTATAATTTACTTACTTATTATATTTATTGCTCTTTGTTTTCTTATGCTGTAAGAAATGTAAGCTCTACTAGGGCAAAAATTTTGTCTATTTTGTTCAGTTTTGAATCTTTTGCTTGCAATACTGGGTCTGCCAAATGGTATGCGCTTAGTAATCATTTGCTGAATGAATGAATGAGTATCTTCCTACACAGTTCATTATGGATTTTTGCCTGAATTTCTCTGAGATATATAACCAGGATTTTTCAGTCATAAAACATAAGCCTACTTTAATAAGTTCTTCACTATCCCTCATGGTTCCCATTCTTCACATTTCTGAAAAAAATAGTATGTAACTCTTATTTTTAATGTGATGTAGGTATGGTGATATCACATTATTGTATTACTTTATTTTATCTTTGCTCATTTATATGATTACTGAGTCTGAGTTCCTTTCCATATATTGTTAGTCATTTTAATCTCACTTTCTATGAACTGTTGATTCATATTTATGCCCATTTTTTTGGTTTACTAACCTTTCTTTTCTGATCTATTTGCAGAAATTCCTTGTATATTCTAAATATTGTTCCTTTGGGTTGGGCGCAGTGGGAGCAGGTGGAGGAGGAAGGAGAAGCACTTAATCTTCACCTGGAATGAGAACACCAGCTCCACATGGAAAGAGATCTTGTTTGGCTTGCCCACTGCTATATTCCCATCCACAGCCACGGTGGGCAAAGGAGAAACAATCAGGAGACTTCAGGCTCATAATTCTTTTTCCTAGAGAGCACAAATGCTTGCCCTTGGAATCTATTTGCCATTCTGTGAGGAAGGCCAAAAAAGAAAAGACCCAAGTGGAGAAGAACTGGGCATCCCAGTCTCCAGCCAGCATCAGCCAACACAGTGCCCTGAGCCCCAGCTCTCTATAGCTAGCATACAGTCTATGCTAAGCAGCTTCCAGCAGGTGGCAGGATGGCCTTCCTTCTCACTGAGGACACATTGTCTTGATGCACTACAAGCGCCAGGCTGTCTCCACATGAGCTACCCTCTCTTAAGCTAGAAGTTCAGGTTGGGTCTCCTGCATGGTAATCAGCCATTCTGCCACTGGAGTATACATGCACTCTGGCCTACCTTATCATAGACCCTTAAAATTGAACTGTATCTCTTACATGAGATCCAGACCTTGATTAGGCAGAGAATAACCAACAAACAAAGTGTAAAAGGAAACATTCAGCAAAAACTAAGTAAATACAAAACTTTAGAAGAATGAAGGAAACCAACTTGCATGATAATCATATCAAGATAAACAAATGCCCAGAAAACAACAGAAAATCACAAAGCACATGAAGATCCAAGCAGACATGACTCAGCCAAATGACCAAATCAAAATTCTGGAGGGGACACAGAACATGGAACAACTAGTCAAAGATATTTACAAGGAAACAAAGAATATCAGGAAGACACTAGAAGAGCATAAAGAAGAATTTGGGAGGTTAATTAGAAAAATGGCAGATACCATAGAAATGAAAGATACAGTAGGCCAAACATACTGTAGATTCACGATAGCAGATTTGAAGAAGCAGAAGGAAGAACAAGTGAGCTACAAGATAGAAAAATAGAACTACAGTGCACAAAAAAAAAATGGCAAGAAAGATGGAAAAAATCCAACTGGTTCTGAGGGAAATGATGGACAAGAAGAGGTTCAAAAATATAAGAATTATTAATGTTCCAGGAGGAGAAGAGAAAAGCAAAGGGTTGGGAAAGTTAGTTGAAGATATAATCAGAGAAAACACCCAAACCCTTATAAGAGACACAAATATGCACATCAAAGAGGCCCAGCAAACTCCATATAGAATAAATCTGAACAAGCCCACTCCAAGACACGTACTAATCAGACTGTCAGGTGTTAAAGAGAAACAGAAAGTCCTGAAAGGAGCATGAGAAAAGCAATCTACTACATTCATGGGAAAACACATAAGACTGACTTCAGACTACTCACCAGGCACCACGGAAGAAAGAAGGCAGTAGTATGATATTTTAAAGATTGTGAATGAGAAAAGCTTTCAACCAAGAACTCTTTATCCAGCCAAGTTATCCTTCAAAATTGAGGGAGAGATTAAAATCTTCAAAGATAAAGAAAGATTGAGAGAACTAGTCAACAAGAGACCAGCCCTACAAGAAATATTAAAGGGAGCCCTGTCTAGCTGATAAAAATAGGGAGGAGAGGGAAGTCTGGAGGAAGGCACAGAATTGAAGAATGTGAGTAAAAGTAATTTAAAGGAAAAGAGAGATAGAAGGAAAATAATATACAGATCTGACAAATAAAAGCTAAAGGACAAGACGGTAGAATCAAGAACTGCTCTTATAGTAATTACTTTGAATGTTAATGGACTAAATGCACCAATTAAAAGATACAGACTGACAGAATGGGTCAAAAAACATAATCTATCTTTATGTTGTTTATAAGAGATGCATCTAAGGCTCAAGGACACAGTTAGATTGAAAATTTAAAGGATGGAAAAAGATTTTCTATGCAAGCTGTAACCAAAACAAAGCAGGAGTAGCTATAGTAATATCAGACAAAATAGACTTTAAATGTAAAGATGTCATAATAGACAAAGAAGGACACTACATATTAATAAAAGGGACAATTCGCCAGGAAGAAATAACAATCATAAATATGTATGCTCCCAATCAAGGAGCTCCAGAGTACATGAGGTACATATTAGAAAAACTGAAGGGAGCTATAGACATATCAACAGTAATAGTGGGAGACTTCAATACACCACTCTTTACTATAGATAGAACAGCCACACAGAGGATCAACAGTGAAGTAGAGAACCTAAACAATATAGTAAATGGATTAAATCTAATAGACATATATAGATTATTACATCCCAAAACACCAGGATACACAT
Source organism: Myrmecophaga tridactyla (assembly GCA_004026745.1). Taxonomy (NCBI): domain Eukaryota; kingdom Metazoa; phylum Chordata; class Mammalia; order Pilosa; family Myrmecophagidae; genus Myrmecophaga; species Myrmecophaga tridactyla. The sequence goes on along the minus strand of PVIY010008393.1, from coordinate 23,820 downwards.
TCTTCTCTATGCACATGAAACGTTCTCCAGGATAGATCATATACTGGGACATAAACTGAGTCTCTATAAATGTAATAAGATTGAAATTAACTAAAGCACTTTCTCTGATCACAACAGAATAAAGTTGGCAATTAATAATCACCAAAAAACGAGAGCTCACACAAATATATGGAGATTAAACAAAACACTTTTAAATAATCAGTGGGTCAAGGAAGAAATTGCTCAAGAAATCAGTAAATATCTGGAGATGAATGATAACGAGAATACAACATATCAAAACTGATGGGATGTGGCAAAGGCAGTGCTGTGAGGGAAATGCATTGCCTTAAATGTCTATATTAAAAAACAAGAATGAGCAAATCTTGAGGATTTAACTGCTCACCTGGAGAATTTAGAGAAAGAACAGCAAACTAACTCCAAAGCAAATAAAAGAAGAGAAATAATAAAGACTAAAGCAGAAATAAACAAGCCAAAGAAAAATAAAGCAATAGAAAGAATCAGCAAAATTAAAGTTGATTCTTTGCAAAAATCAATGAAATTGATGGTCCCCTAGTTAGACTAACAAAGAAGAAAAGAGAAAAGACACAAATAATAAAACTAGAAATGAGAGGGGGGAGGTTACCACAGATCATGAAGAAATTTTTAAAATCATAAGAGAATATTATGAACAAATATATGCCAACAAACTAGATACCTTAGATTAAATGAACAAATTCCCAGAAACACATGAATTACCTATACTGACTTGAGGAGAAATAGAAGATCTCAACAAACCAATTACTGGTAAAGAGATCCAATTGGTCATCAACCCCCCACCACCACCACCACACACACAAAAAAATCCCAGGACCTGATGGTTTCACAGGAGAATTTTATCAAACTTTCCAAAAAGAACTGACACCAATCTCAAACTCTTACAAAAAAGTGAAGAAAAAGGAATACTACCTAACTCATTTTATGAAGCTAACATCACTATAATGCCAAAATCAGATAAAGACAATACAAGAAAAGAAAACTACAGATCAATCACCCTAATGAACATAGATGTGAAAATTCTTCACAAAATAGTAGCAAATTGTATCCAATGCCACATTAAAAGAATTATGCATCATGATCAAGTGAGATTCATACCAGGAATGCAAGGGTGGTTCAACATAAGAACATCAATCAATGTAATGCAGCACATTTTTAACAACTCGAAAGGGAAAACTCAGATGATCATATAGGTTGATGCTGAAGAAGCATTTGACAAAATCCAGGATCCTTTCATGATAAATACGCTTCAAAAGTTGAGCATTGAAGGAAACTTTCTCAACATTATAAAGGGCATATATGAAAAACCCATAGCAACATCATACTCAATGGTGAGAAATTGAAAGCATTCCCCTTGAGATCAAGAATGAGACAAGGACACCCATTGTTACCACTATTATCCAACATTGTATTAGAAGTACTAGCTGGAGCAATTAGACAGGAGAGAGAAACAAAAGGCATCCAAATAGGAAGGGAAGAAGAAAAGCTTTCATTATTGGCAGATGACATGATCCTACAGCTAGAAAACTTTGAGAAATCTATAGTAAAACTAATTGAGCTAATATACAATTAAATTGAGCTAATATAATTAGCAAAATGGCAGGATATAAGATTACTGTGTACAACAATCAGTAATGTTTCTATGCACAAGCAATGACCTGAGAGATAACTAAGGAAAAAACTCCATTCATAACAGTGACCAGAAGAATTAGGTATCTACAAATGAGCTTAACCAGAGATGTCAAGGACTTACACACAGAATTTTTTTTAAAAAAACGCTATAAAGAATTAAAAATGACCTAAGTAGATGCCCATGGATAGGAAGGTTGAATATTGTCAAAATGTCAATTCTACCCAAACTGATCTACAGATTTAATGCAATACCAATAAAAATCCCAACAACCTACTTTGAAGACATGGAAAAACTAGTTATCAAATTTATATGGAAGGGAAAGAGACCTTGAATAGTTAAAGATATCCCCAAAACAAAGAGCAAACTGGGAGGTCTATCACTCCCTGACTTTAAAGATTACTATAAAGCTACAGTGGTCAAAACAGCATGGTACTGACACAAAGACAGAAGGAACTACCAGTGGAATGGAATCAAGAGTGCAGAGATTGACCACCAAATTTATGGATATTTGATCTTCAATAAGGTCCCCAAATCCACTTGTTGTGACAGAATAGTCTCTGCAGTAAATGGGCATGGGAGAGCTGCATTTCAATAGCCAAAAGAATGAAAGAGGACCCCTATCTTACACCCTATACAAAAATTAATTCAAAATGGATCAAAGACCTAAATTGAAGAGCCGATACCATAAAACTTCTTGAAAAAAATATAGGGAGACATCTCCAAGATCTAATAATAAGAGGGAGCTTCTTACTCTTTTGTACCTAAAGCACAAGCTGTGAAAGAAAAAAAAAAATAGGTGAATGGGAACTCCTTAAGGTCAAGAGCTTCTGTGCCTCAAAGGACTTTGTTAAAAAGGTGAAGAGGCAGCCAACTCAATGGGAGAAAATATTTGGAAACCATATATCAGATAAAGGCTTGACATCCTGTGGACATAAAAAAATTATACCACTTACCAACAAAAGGACAAACAACCCAATTATAAAATGGGTAAAGCAAATGAATAGGCACTTTTCTGAAGAACAAATGCAGATGGCAAGAAAGCATATAGCCTATATAGCTTATCTTCATTGGCTATAAGAGAAATGCAAATTAAGATGACAATGAGATATCATATGAGGTAGTAATTGAGTTTTCAGTGGCATAAAAGAAATTATATTTGGTGCTTCATCATCCTGCTTGGCTTAGTCATAAATTTCCCTTTTTAGCAACCATCCCAGTAATCCCTGCCCTAGGTATAACTGCAGTTAACAAGGACTGCACCTCTACAGGGTTTGGATGATAAAAGCCACCCTCCAACTTCCTCAAAGAGTCCACTCTATGTCACATGATTTACTAGCAGGGCAGTACTTCCATGTGGCTTGGCTAGAAAGAAGCTGCCTTCAGCTTCTCTAAATGGCCCGTGCTGCTTCTGCTATTCATAGGCCATATGATTTGAAACTGCCAAGCCCTGGAATCCATAGGGAAACTCTACTCCTTTCCTATAGGTCACAATAGAGGCAAGAACCCAGGACCCACATGTACTCTTCCACCTCTTCTTCCACAGATCCTCAAGAAGCCTAACTTAGATAAGCCCCCAGGCCCTCCACTACCCTCAGCTTTCCCTCTCCCCCTCCAGACCCTTTGATCTAACAAAACTGTCCTTTCATGCATTCTGTGCATGAATGGCTATCTGTGTTTGTGCCTTGTCACCAAAAGAACTTTCACATAATACTTAACACACTGTTTTATTTCTTCTCCAACTAGTAAGCCACTTTTCCAAACACTGTTGTTAAACATTTACAATTTATATTCACCCTTGTATCAGTTTCCTAGGGTTGTCATGACAAAATTCCACAAACTGGGTGGCTTAAAACAAAAATTTATTTTCCCCACAGTTTTGGAGGCTAGAAATCTGAAATCAAGGCATAGGCAGGGCCATGTGCCTTCAAAGGCTTAAGACAAGACTTTCTCACCTCTTCTAGCTTCTAGTAGTTGTCCACAATCTTTGTCTCCGTCTTCATGTGGCTTTCTTCCTTGTGTGTTAGTGACTCTGGCTCTTCTTATAGGACACCAATGATTGGTTTGAGGGCCCACCCTAATCCTGTAAGACCCTATCTTAAATGAATTGCATCTGTAAAGCTTCTATTTCCAAATGAGATCACATTCACAGGTTCTGGGGGTTAGGACTTCAACATATCTTTTTGAGGACTCAATTCATTCTGCAACATCACTGTCAAGTTCTTACATATCCAATAGTCTGTCTCTGAGCTTTCTATTCTATTCCATAGCTCTCCTTATTTTTTCTTGTTCAGTCTTGTACTTTTTTATTATAATGTCTTTGTTATTCTTTAAAAGGTGGCCTTCCCTTTGTAGTATTTTTTTTTCAAATCAATTTAGCTAGTTGTGGTCTTTTTTGAGTTTACATATATTTTAGAATAAAGTTGTCAATTTTTTTTTCAAAAAATCCATCTGAAATTATGTTGTAGATTATATTGAACTAATAAAGTAAATTTAAAGATAAGCAACCCAATCCATGTGCTTAAGATAAAACTCCTCATATTCAGATCTTTTAGGTTCATGAATAGATTTTTTACATTGCCTGCAATAAAGTTCTGAATATTCTTTGCCAAATCAAATTCTTAGATAATTTGTAGCTTTGGTTTTTACTTCATATGTATTTTATTTTCCATTATAATTTTGAGTTATTGCTGGTGTTCATGAATATTAATGATTTTTATAAGCCATAACTGGAAAATTCACTGAACACTCCCATTTAAATTCAATAATTTCCTATTGATTTGGCTGGAGTTTGTGTAAATAATAAGATAGTCTGCAAATAAAGACTTTTTTTTTTCATTTCCTTGTGGAAAAGACTGCTAATTGCCACACAGTCTTGCTCTTCTTCTTTAGAAAAATAATCTTGATTTAGGGAGGGCAGAAAAACTCAGTAAAAGACCAACTTGACCGGCTTATTTAGTAACCGATTGTGGTCACAGGATGAAATTCTAGAAAATGAGACATGAGTGGTATGATCATATTAGCATTTTAGAAAGTTTACTTAAAGAGTGCTGATTCAGCTGGTTGATGAGTCCTTTTATCCTTTCTCCCCTTTCTATTTCTTATTGCCAGAATGCTGAGTCGTACCAACCATCATAGATAATATATTTACAAGGATGAAAAAGATTGTGGTAGAACAGTAATATAAAAGGAGTGTAGATAAATTATAACTTTATCATGCTATGTCTACTTAAAAGTTAAATACACACGAAACTAAATATTTGCATATTTAAGCCATTGTAATTGCATCTCTGTCACAAGCTGCAGGATGCAATTTCTATCTGAAATACCTTCAAAATTTCACCCTTTTCTTTTTGTTGCCATATCCATGATCTCTCATGCTATATAAATAGTCAAGGAGATACCATTTGTAGCGTTCTGTTGGGCCGAATACTGATTCTGCACCCCTCCCCCATATTCTTCCTTCCAGAAACATGGTAGAATTATGTTTCCCTGAGTCTTTGAAGAAAGAAATGACTGTGTGACCTACTTAGGCAATGAAATATAACTAAAATGACCTGAGTGACTTCCGGAAGTAAATCCTAAAGACCCAATGTGCAGTTTGCCACATTGGCTGGAAATACTATGGACTGTGGCTCCTCTAAGTAAGAAATATGTGCAGGAGAGCCTCTACTGACTGTGAGGAATTTATAGTGATGATGAGAAATAGATCTTTGTTTTTCTAAGCTACTGAGATCTGTGGTTCGCTCATTATTATAGAAAAAATGTAGCTTATTCTTGGTGATAAAGCATGTTTCCTTGTCTACCTTCTGATTTTAAAGTAAAATACCTACAATTGCACCATTTGATGTGGTATTTTGTATAGTTTCAGGTACTATAATTATCATTGAGGTAATAAAGTTTTGTTTAAATTTTAGGTGCTCAAGCTACCATAAATAGCTGCTGAACTTTTAAAAATGTAAAAATACATTTTTGATCCATTATGCTAGATCTGTGATTTTCTCCCTTTTATCTATTGATTGAAATATTATGGCCAGCATGCCAAATCTGGCCCACTGCCTGTTTCTGTAAAGAAAGTTTTATTATACAAATCCAAGCCCATTTATTTAAATATTGTCTATGGCTTATTTTGCACTATAAGAACAGCCTTGAATAGTTGAGATAGAGACCACATATGGCCTGCAAAACCTAAAATAATTACTATCTGACCCGAACCGCAGAAAAAGTTTTCTGCCCTTGCTATGACCTAGTGACTTATACACTGATAGATTTACTGATATTAAACCATCTTTGAAAGTAGAACAAATTCCATGATGCATGTTTCTCTTAATGTACTGTTGTAGTAACATAATATTTGTGTTTCTATAGTGATAAATGAAATAGCCCTAAACTGCTTTTTTTTTTTTTTTTTTTTTTTTTTTGGCCTTCTCCAGGTGGGGAATCAAGATCACACAAACCTTATAAAAGATGTGCATATTTTCTCTTGTTTTATATTTCTAGAAAAAAATATATAATAGACAAATTATTTGTTGTTAAAAATTACTTGCACAACAAACTCTTCAAAAAAATTAAAGAGGAGGGAAAGCTATTTAACTCATTCTATGAAGCCAACAGACTAATCTCTTTAATGAATATAGATGCAAAAGTCCTCAACAAAATACTTCCAAATCAAATCCAGCAGCACATTAAAAGAATTATATACTATGACCAAGTGGGATTTCTTTAGGTATGCAAGGCTGGTTCAACGTTAAGAAAATCAATTAATGTAAAATACCACATCAACAAATCAAAGCTGTAAAAAAGCACATGATCACCTAAATTGATGCAGAAAAGGCATTCCACAAAAATTCAACATCCTTTTTTGATGAAAACACTTCGAAGGAGAGGCATAGAAGGGTACTTCCTCAACATGATAAAGGGAATATATGAAAAACCCACAGCTATCATTATCCTCAATGGGGAAAGACTGAAAGTTTTCCCTCTAAGATCAGGAACAAGACAAGGATGTCCACTATCAGCATTGTTATTCAACCTTGTGTTAGAGGTTCTAGCCAAAGCAATTAGACAAGAAAAAGAAATAAAAGACATCCAAACTGGAGAGGAAGAAGTAAAACTCTCACTGTTTGCAGATGACATGATACTATATGTCAAAAATCCCCAAAAATCTACAGTAAAGCTACTAGAGCTAATGAATGAGTACAATAAAGTGGAAGGGTACAAGATCAACACCAAAAAATCAGTAGCATTTCTGTATACTAGTGATGAACAATCTGAGGATGAAATCAAGAAAAAAATCCATTTACAATAGCAAACAAAAGAATCAAATATTTAGAAATAAGTTTAACCAAGGTTACAAAAGACATAGACATAGAAATCTACAAGAAATTGCTAAAAGAAATCATGGAAGACCTAAGTAAATGGCATGGCAAATCATGTCTGTGGATGAGTAGACTAAATATAGTTAAAATGTCAATTCTACCCAAATTGATTTATAGATTCAATGTGACATCAGTTAAAATCCCAACAACTTTCTTTGAAGAAATAAAAAAACCAATAACCAAATGGTGCCTATAATAGCTAATAATATCTTGAGAAAGAAAACTGAAGGGGGAGCTTTCACACTACCTGACTTTAAAGCATATTACAAAGATACAGTAGTCAAAACAACATGGTACTTGCATAAAGATAGATATACCAACCAATGGAATCGAACTGAGTGTTCAGAAATAGACCATCTCATCTATAGACAATTGATCTTTGATAAGGCAGTCAAGCTGATCCACCTTGCACAGAGCACCCTCTTCAATAAACAGTGTTTGGAGAAATGGATATCCATATGCAAAAGATTGAAAGAGGATCCATATCTCACACCTCATACAAAAATTAATTCAAAATGGATCAAAGACCTAGACATTAGAGCTTAGACCATAAGACTTTTAGAAGAAAATGTAGGGAAATAACTTATAAATCTTGTAATAAAAGGTGGTTTCCTAGACCTTACACCCAAAACATGAGCATTGAGAAAAGAAATAGATAAATAGGATTTCCTCAAAATTAAACACTTTTGTGCACCAAGGAATTTTGTTAAGAAAGTAAAAACGCAGCCTATGCAATGGAAGACAATATTTGGAAAACACATGACAAATAAAGGTTTAGTCCAGAATATATAAAGAGATTCTTCAACTCAACAACAAAAAGTCAAACAATCCAATTAAAAAATGGGCAAAAGACATGAGCAGATACTTCTCAGAAGAGGGAATACAAATGGCTAAAAGGCATATGAAAAGATGCTCAACTTCACTGTCTACTAGGTAAATTCAAATCAAAACCACAATGAGATGTCATCTGACACCCACTATAATGACCAGTATCAAAAACCAAAACAAAACAAAATGAAAAACAGAAAACAACAAGTGCTGGAGAGGATGTGGAGAAAGTGCACACTTATCCACTGTTGGTGGGAATGTAAAATGGTACAACTCCTCTGCAAGGTTGTTTGGCAGTTCCTCAAGAAGCTAAGTATAGAACTGCCAAATGATCCAGCCATCCTATTCCTAGGTATATATTCAGAGAAAATGAAGGCATGGGCACAAATGGACATTTTCACACTGATGTTTATAGCAGAATTATTTACAATTGCCAAGAGATGGAAACAGCCCAATTGTCCATCAACAGATGAGTGGCTAAACAAGCTGTAGTATATACATAGGATGGAATATTATGCAGCTGTAAGATAAATAAAGTCATGAAGCATGCAACAATGTGGATAAACCTTGAAGACATTATGTTGAGTGAAATTAGCCAGAAACAAAAGGAAAAATACTGTATGATCTCATTAATATGAAGTAACATTAATGAGTGAACTTTGAGAGTTGAAGTTAAGAACATAGGTTATTAAGAGATAGAAATAGGTCAGAGATTGGGCATTTGGTGTTGAAGGAAAGCAGATTGTTCAACAGGACTGATTGTAAAAATTCAGAAATGAATAGCACAATACTACCTGAATGTAGCACAATAATATAAGTACACTGAATGGAGCTGAATGTGAATATGATTGAGGCAGAAGGACTGAGGGCATGTGTGAAACCAGAAGGAAAGATAGAGGCTAAAGACTGAGACACTATAATTTGGGAAACCCTAGAGTGGACAGTGATGGTGATTAAATATACAAATAAAAAAAAAGTTGTTTTTGCATGGGGGAGAACAGATGAATGTTAACCTTGCAAGGTATTGAAAATAGATGTTAAAAAAAGGAAAAAGTGCAATCAATGTAAGCTAGGGTCTACTGTCAAGAGTAACATTGTGATACGTTTTCATTGAATGAACAAAGGTGCTATGCAAAAACTAAATGTCAGTAGGCATGAGGAATGGGGGACAGGTATGGATTCTTTGTGGAAGAAAAGGAAATGTGTTCAGATAGATTATGGTGGTGAAGGTGTGTCTATTTACTTAGGTTGGATTGTATGATATGCGAATAAAACTGTTTAAAAGTTCTTGCCTACCATGCCAGAGACTCAGGTTCGATTCCTGGTGTCTGTCTATGCAAAAAAAAAAAAGCACACAGAGAAACCAGTGCTAGAGAAAATGCAGAGAAACAGATGTACCTATTTGCTGTTGGTAGGGAAACTGAGAAGTGCAACCTCTTGGAGGACATGTGGTGGTTCCACAGGAGGCTAGGGGTGGGTTTGCTATATGACTCTGAAACCCCAAGTTGCTCAGTAGATACCTGGAAGAACTGAGTGTGGAGGCAGGATGGACATTTGCGCACTGGTGTTTATGGTGACAGTGTTTGTGATTAATAATGGATTGGGGTGGCCAAAGGTACAAGGACTGAGGACTGGAGAGGGGAACTGTGGTGTTTACATGCAGTAGACCACTGGGAAGTGGCAGGAAGGAATGAAGTTGTGAAGCATGCAACTAGGTGAGTGAACTTAAAGGACTATGTACTGAATGAAATGTCAGAAACAAAAAGACAAATCATGCCTCACTCGTATGGACTAACTGTAATATAAATATTTGGTGAACTGAAGTTGAGAGCATGGGTTATCAGATTGAGACTTATTATCAACGGTCCTAGACTGTAAGCTCTTAGAGCAGTCACATATATTCAGGAGTGGTAACTGTTATTTCTAAATTCTGAGATACTGAGCTATTTGTATATAACCTGGTCATTCTCAGAAACTTCAGGTATTCTGATGCTATGAAAATCAGCAGGAACTGTTTAAAAAGTTGAAAAAAGGATCAGACTTTGACTAGGGGTATGAATAAAGCTGATCTGGCTAGAACTGGGGTACATCAGAATACAGGGTAAAGGATGATATCAACCCGTATTTTAAAACTTCAACTTCTTGTGAGTCCAAAGGGAGAGATGTTTAGTTTGTGCAAAATTTATATTTTGGGTAGTGCATTACCTAATTTAACTTGTATGGTCAGTTTAGTTGAGCACCTCAGGTACATGGAATCTTGAATAGGGCATGAAATCTTTTTGGTTTGTCTAGGTTAATGTGATGCCCCAATATAGCACAGAGTAATTTGGGTAGTGAAAAAAAAAGTATTTACAAAACCCCCTTAGAGGACTGGGGGGAAAGGAGAAAATATTCATTTTCCCTATTTGGAGAATTTCTGATATTCTCACAAGCAATGGAGACAACCAAATCAATAGGCCGAGCCCTAAATCTTGGGGTTTGCCCTTATGAGAATCCTGCGAAGGATAGGCTAAGTCTACTTAAAATGACGCCTAAGAGTTACCCCAGAAAACCTCTTTTGTAGTTCAGATGTGGCCTCTCTAAGCCAACTCAGTGGTGAACTCACTGCTCTCCCCCACTACATGGGATGTGATGCCCAGGGATGTCAATCTCACTAGCAATATTGGACAGAACTCCCAGGATTCACCAGGACCCCACATCATGGGATTGAGAAAACCTTGATCAAAAGGGGGAAGACAGAAATGAGACAAAATAAAGTTTCAGTGGCTGAGAGATTTGAGAGATTTCAAACAGAGTTGAGAGGCTATCCTGGAGGTTATTCTTATGCATTATATAGATATCCGTTTTTAGTTTATGGTGTATTGGAGTAGCTGGAGGGAAGTGCCTGAAACTGTTGAGCTGTATTCTAGTAGTTCTGATTCTTGAAGATGATAATATGATTAACTTTTACAATGTGACTATGTGATTTTGAAAACGTTGTGTCTGACGCTTCTTTTATCCAGGATATGGACAGATGAATAAAAAAACTATGGATAAAAAATAAATAAATAATAGGGAGGATAAGGGGTAAAATAAATTGAGTAGATTGATATACTAGCGATCAATGGGAGGGAGGGGTAAAGGGTATGGGATGTATAAGTTTTTTCTTTTTTCTGTAGCGATGCAAATGTTCTAAAAATGATCATGGTGATGAATACACAACTATGGGGTGATGTTGTAAGCCATTGATTGTACACCATGTATGAACTGTATCTATGTGAAAATTTGTCAATGAAAATATATTCTTAAAATTTCTTGCGCAATTATTTTGTTTTGCAGTTTTTTTTTAAAGAAATTTCTTTAAATGATTTTAACTTATAAAATTGTGTTAATTTATATAACACTCACTGACCTATTCAATTTTTCTATTTCCTTTCATAACATTTTTGGCATTTTAGAAATCATTTTGAAATGTATTCATTTATTCTCAGTTTTCAATTTCATTGACATATAGCTATTCATAATATCTTCTATTATTTAAAATTATTTGCTTGAATTCTATGTGTTTTGGATTTTATTATTTATTATATCCTGTTTCTTTTTTGATTTGCCCTGTCAGAGGCAAGATACTCTTAAATATCATCTGGTTCTAAATATTTCATATTTTACCTTGTGATTTCATTTTTAACAAAATAGTTAGTAAAATAGTAATAATATGACATTTAGTTCCCAGTCATAGAACTAAAAAAAATTCCCTTAGGTATTCCTTTCTAATTTCACTGAACTTTTGTGAGAATATCATATGATTTTGATTTTCTGGCTATACTAAGGACGACACTTTGCCTTATTATATGATAAGTTTTTATGGGTATTCCATGAATGCTTGAAAAGAGCATGTGGCCCTGGTTTGCTGGTTTCATAATGATGTTATTCAGATCGTTTTTTTCTTAATTTGAACTTTATCTGTTTGATCTAGCAATACCTGAAAGGGATGTGTTAAACTCTCTAGTTAGGATTGAGGATTTATCTGTTTATTCCTGCAATTCAGTCAGTTGCTTTTAATCCCCTAGAGGGATTAACAGACTTTCATTCATCTATATTTCTCACCAGCTTCTGAGACCCTTGAAGTCAGAGTGTTAATCACTGTTACATTTTAAGTAAGCAGAGCACAAGGCCTCGATATAGCAGGACCTCAACTCATCTTTATTGAATGAATTAAAAAAATGAATATTAGTGCAATAGTAATTTTGGAATATTTTTAATGAGAGTTATATACTTTGATATATCTTTCTACTTTCCTTGGCACTATAAAATATAATACTATTATAGAAATAAAAATAAGAATATTTCATCAAGTATTACAAAATATAGCATAAGTTATGGTACAAATAATACACTTGTTTTCTTTATGACCCAAAACAGAATGTGGTACGGATCCTCAAGTATTTATTCAACACCTATTGTGTACAATGATAAACAATTTAGTCAGAAGTTCTGTTCTCCTGCATCACACAATTGAGGAGGAGTAGACAGAAATTACATATGCCAACAAATCTTAATAATATAATGCCAATTAATGATAATTGCTAGGAAGAAAATACAATTAGGCATTAGCATTGGCAAGCGATGATGGGTAGGAATATTTTAGTTTGGGTGGCTTAGCTGACATGATGTAATTTGACCTGAGACCTTAATGATGAAAACTAGGAGGTCATATAAAGATTTGACAGACGTTTTCATTATTTTTCATCAAAAGTGTTAAAATATGACCCAGTGAATTGTTGCTATTTCAAAATGTCAATGCCACAATTAAAGGCTATCGATTTAATACTACTGAGTACACCAAAAAGTCGTGGAGACTTTTACAATGAAGACAATGAGGACACCTAAAATTTTGCTGCAAGGTGCTCCATTGTAGGTGAATAGCCCATCAAAGTGAACACATTGGAAGGTACATTAAGAATTTAAATGCATATGCTCTATTTTATACTTTTAAAGATTTATTGGCACAAACCCTAAATAATGGTCCTATATTATTTTGGAAGATCTATACATACCTCTGTCTTATTAATACTCATCAAATTACTTTTTTAGTCATAGGTGAGGAGCATAATGAAAAGATAATGTATTTATTAAAAGACTTTAGCAAATCAAATTCGTAAAAAAGTATGCATCCTTTTTCATATAAACTTACAGATAATTCACGTGTTTATAAAATTCTTAATACTGTATTTGGACTTGATGTTCTTCCACCTTATTTCAATTCTTTTTTTTCTTTAAAACTTATGCCCAATACCAAATATTAAAGTATGATATGACAATAGTGAATTGATTATTTTTGCCTACCAATGTGAGAAAATAGACAGTACGTACAAAATCAAATTAAACCAAATCAAAGTTTTGCGTAACAGCAACAATTTGAATCTTGAGCTGAACTCCTTATATATATTGAAATTAATAAATTTTGCTTAGATCTCAGTTTTGAACTTCAGAGTCTTATCAAATATGTGCTTCTTTCCAAAAACTCATCTCATTAAAAATTGTGCTTCATCCTTTTTAACAATGCCTCTTGCCTTAATCCTTTGAGATAATGTAAAATCATCTATTAAACTGACATTACCAGGATTAGAGGAGTGCTAAGAGTAGCAGTCTACCAAAAAACATTTGTCTTTACTTTTTCCTTATGGAGAGTATCAAGAAATTCTAAGAAGAATGGTACTCCCAGAATAGGTAAGGCAAAATGGGAATGTGGAACACCTGGGCCCAGAAATTATAGAAGATAACAAAAATGCAATATAAGATAACAAAAATTCACTCTTCCTTCTCTTCTTTGCAACTTTCTTTTCCAAAGTAACTATTATGGACCCCATCTTATAATAGAGTTGTGTTGACAAACACAACTTGGTTAAATGAGAAAATTAGTGCATAATGTCCCCTCCTTAAAGGTTCATAAGGGACACTTGTATTATGAAGAGTCTAAAGGTAGTGTAGTCAAGAATGTAATTTTCTTTGGTTTGTTAAGAGATGCCCAAATTTACTTAAGACAAGAGTATTTTTTCCCCATCAACCTGTCCACTCCACTATAGAAACCTAATAGCACAGTTCTGCAAGAGATCAGACTAAAAACTTAAATGCTGATTTTATTTTGAACTTTGCCCACATCTCTCATTCTTCACATTGCTGGTGATCACAGCTCTGCAAATTTCTTAGCAGGATTTGGAGGCATACTCCTTTACAGAAAAAAAGTATTCACAGTGGGTCTTACCTGAAAAAATGAAAAAGTGATGCAGTTCAATGCAGAAAACTTTTCAATTTAGAAATTTGTGCAGACTCTAGGATATAACTGACTACGTTGCCAGAACATTTAAAGCGTGAAATTTTTTTAAAAGAGACCTTGAAAAATAAAAAATATAAAAATCACAAACATATAGAGGTTAAAATTTAAGTAACAATTTCATAGATTTGGGTTTTAATTAGTCCACCTTATTTTTCTTAACTAATATATGCTGTCTACTCAAGTACTGGTATTTCAAAAAATCATATATTATGCATTTTATTTTGTCATTGTAGTTATAATGAATGAGTGCAGGCTTATCAAGCCCTGGTGACAAAGCTCTAACCAAAAACTAACAGAATAATCATGGCTTGAATCACAGCCTGCAGAAAATAAGCATCAGTCAGGAACTTAAGAGATGCAGATTCCAGTCTGGCTCCGCCACTAAATAGCTATGTGACCTCATGCAAATCAGTTAGCCTTTTCTGGTATTTAATATCCTCATTTGTAAAACAAATATGCTGAATAACCAGAGTTGTTGGTTTTATCTGTAATGCCTAATAATTTTGAATATAAGAAAATAATATTCTGAAGGGTATTCCTAAGGAAAAGAAATGGAACGTCCACAAAAATGAATGTGGGTTGTCAAACTGCAGGATTCCAATGTGGCTTGAATTTTCAGTAATAACAAAATTAGCATGTGTTGAAAATGTTTTGCAGCTTATGCAAGACTATTTGAGACATCATATGAATTCCCAGAATAACTCCATGTTTATGATATTCCCCCCATTTTATGGTAAAGGGAAACAACAGCACAGACAAGATAAATTTCTTATTTATTGGTAATAGAAGGAGAAATTACCAGGCTGAAGAAGCTCAAATGCAAGCCTTTCATTCAAAAGCCAATGCTTTATCCACAAGGCCAAGGAGTTTTTTTATTAGTGTGTGCAATTATTCAGTTGTGTCAAATAACACTGATAATTGTTTCTTGCTTTCCTTTCTAATTACCTTTAAATGGAAGCAGTCGCATTTTGCAAAAAAAAAAGGTGTTAAGCTCTGTCTCCTTCCCCCCCACCCTCACACTCTTTCTGGTTCTCTCTTTTAAAGAGCAAGCTGTACCTCAAAAGCATTCCTGAGATTTCTTTCTCAAGGTAGAGGCATCTTTTGTTCTGCCCAACAGATACAATCTTCATCCATCCATGCCTTTGTTGTAGATGCGTTAAAAAAAAAAAACGTGAGGCTGCTGAAGTACTGTATTTTCATCTTTGGACTGGTGTTGCAGTATTAGGATTTACATAATTGGAATTAATATACAGAATAAACTGATTTTCCTTACATTAATTTTTTCCTTTTTAATGCAATTTTCCTTGCATTACTTTTTATATTAAAAAGTTCACTCACTACTGTTTGTTGTTTGATTACAATCCACTGAAATCATTATAAGATATCAACATAGTTCAGACACCTCTTAGAACTTTACCGGCTGCTAAGAACCCAGTGCTGCCCCTTCAGTGCCCAGCTGGTATGGATGTCAGCCCAGTATACTTGATTCCTCACACGAGTTCTCTTCAGGCACCGAAAAAGGGCTTTTTAACAGCCACTAATGAGTACTGATTCATCCTCTGGGATTTTATTTGTGCATACACACTCGACATAGTAACCTCTATATAAATACTTCAGTTATTCAAGGCACTCCAGTATTATTTAATCCACAATTTCAATATATTAATTACATAGCACCTCCTATGAAGTATGCAAATGATTTTATTTCCACAGGCAGACCAAAGTAATTAAGTTAATTCTAAGTAAATTAAATGAAATGAGATTGTCGGGGGAAGTCAACAATATGTTTGCCAAGATTAGAATTAAGGATTTTCAAAACCCACTTTAAACTCAAATTGTGGTTTCATGGTGCTGTTCAGAGCCCCATGAATATGAGTTGGTGAGAAGACAGTGAAAGGATATAATCTTTTAATAGGCTCATCAACCTGATTTATACAAAAGGCTATTGTGTAGTAGCCTCACTCTACTGAAAGAATGAACATGGTACTTCTTGAATTCCAGAGAATTTATTTTGGAATTTCTCCAAAAATGTTTTGTGCATATGTGGATGCAGGATTAAGTGAGAAGAGGTTTTTCTTTTAAAGCTACAGAATTAGTCTCTTTTGAAGTGAAATACTATTTTATAACCTATTTTACTAAAATTTTCCCTGTGTCCTTATACAAAATTATTTTCATCATAGTTCTGTTAAAAGAGCAAATTCAAAAACCATCTGGCTATTTTGGTGGTGAACATTTTAGAGCACAGTATTTGCATAATATAAATACATTTATTTTATTTATGCAAATCTAATATGAAAGGAAAGGACTCCTGCAGGGTTTGAAATTTAAACATGACCATATCATTATTAAGCATCTATGATTTTGCCCAAATTATTCCATCTTATTAAGGTTGTTTACAAAAACAAATGGGATGGTGAGAAGAAGCTAAGATGCAGATGCACTAAGTATAAAGAATAAGTTTAAATAAAGTGCAAACATAAAAGCCATGCTTTAATTTAGTTTAGAGAAAAGCATTCAATCCAGAGAGGCCATCACATATGGAGGAATCCTGATGAAGTAAATCTGAATTTTAAAGCCTAGAAAATTTTCAAAACACAGGCAAACACATACATCCCAAGGGATTTATATTGATTACAAATATAAACTAGGATGAAAGATTTTTAAAAATACAATGAACCAGGAAAAATTATATCTTTATAATATTTCCAGTTATTCTATCTGTTCTAAGTCATATTTTCACTGCTTTTACCAGTACTTAAGAGTTAAAGGTTATCGTGAAGAAATGTGAGCTCAATTTCTACCTTTAGAGACTCAAATGCTTTGTTCAAAAGAGCTAGTGATTTCTGTGTGGTACCAGACAACCCTGAAGGGCTCTGCTAAAGATTCTGAACCCATGCTGAGAACAAACGCTGTAAAACTCAAAGTCAACACAAGTGGAAGATGCAGAAGTAGTAAAACAAACAAGTTCATTTTTTTTCAAACTCAGCCAAATATGAGTGGGGGCAGTGATTTCTCAATCATATCTCAGGGTAAAAAAAAAAACAGAGAAAAAATTCATACTGAGGCTGTCAGGATATACGTGATAAAAAGAGAGTTGTTTGAGGACAAATAATAGATTGTGAAGAGGAGCATCTTTCTAAGCACCATGTAAACTGTTTCCCATAGTAGCACGTTATTTTGCCTCTTTTAGGCCAAAAAGATGCCCTGTAAAAACAAACTCTATTTCTCCAAGGATGGAAATGCTTTTTAATTATTTCTGGCTCAATAGAAGCACAAATCATAGAAGGTATGTTTTACATTTGATTAAAAAGCTAAAGAACAGATGATTAAAAATAATAACCTCTAAAACACATAGGGTAAAAATATAAGAATATTCCAGGATTAAAAAGAGTGTAAAGAGAAATAGTTTCATTTCTCCTACAACACATGGATGTTTTTATCCTATGTGTTTAACACTTGATCAAAAGAGCTAAAGAACAAATGATTAAAAAAAAGAAAATAGGCTCCCAAGAATGTAGGTAAAAATATAAAAGTATTCTAGGATTAAAATAAAAGAAGGTAAAGATAAACAAACACCCTCTTTTCCTCTCACCCCATCCTAATCCTATAGACTTATTTCCCCATATGAAGGCTAAAGGATAGAAGACCAAAAGAAAAATCAAACAACAAAAACAGTTTTCCAAGTAAGCAGGTACAAAGATACAGATTTTGGGGGGATTAAAATAAAAGTGTGTGGGATTTCCCAGTGTCTGCTCATGTAAAAATAAATAAATAAATAAAAATAAAAAATAAAAATATGTGGGATAAACACTCTCCTCCTGTCTCACTCACTGAACATCCTCTACCCACTGAATGTTTTCTTTCCCTTTGCTTTTGTGTGTTCATATCTATGCCACTTTGAATTAATTTTTTCCCCTGAGGAACAGATTCTCTAGTGTGGGCATTTCAGTAGTTGACAATGAACCCATGCATTAATCTGAATATAAAAACTAATTACAATAAAACCTGATAAAAAAAATCTGATCAGCCTTCTCACTTAAAATATTTCCTTACTCTTAATATTAATCTTTAAAGACCAAGACAATTGGGCATGAAGCAATGCTTCCAATTTAAGGAACTTTTTATTCTTCCTTAACTGACATATTATTTCCAGCAAGAAAGTCAGTGAAGTGACATTATACTTTAAGGTTATTAGGGTACTGTTTGGGTAATTGCACCCACATGATCTAAAAGGTCAAAACAGTAAAAGTTTTAAGGAGAATTTAACAAAAAATTTAGAGAGAAATGGCTGATATAATGGGAACAAAAGTCATTAAATATGACAGAAAGGAGACAATTGAAGTCATCTATTCCCGCTTTGTATTTCTTCACATTTTTCTTCTCCCTTCTCCATATTTTGACAGATAACTGTTCAGGAATAATATGTAAATATTTTGAGATAAAATTTGTATATTTCTTAAACTACTAAGCTCATTTATTGAATCCTTAGAATGGTTTTGACTTCTCTAAAGGTTTTAAGCGTTGTCACTGAACTTTTTACAGAGGTGGAAAAATAAATAGTTTCTATGTCTACTATGTCTCCCACAGATTTTCATTTCCAAGATCTCAGAACTACACACAGAGTCATGACCTAAAGAAAATCAAGCCATCAGCATTAAAAAGTGATTGGCTTTTTAATGATTAAGATAAAATCATCACTGCCAGAGGTGGCCTGCTCAATCAGTTTATACTTCTGTAGATGATTTCTAACTTTTCTGTAATTAATTTTTTAAAGACAAGACTATTCTAAAAAATGCATCTGTGGCTGTAAATTTTAATGCATTTATATGTAATGCTTTCATTATTGTGCACTTATAAATACTTTGTCATTTCCTGCTTTCAATCATGATTTTGGGGGAATGTTTCTTTTTGCAAGTTTTTACATGAATATGAGGTGGGGGCACTTTTGTCAATGTATAACTTTTTTATTGCTTTGAAATTAAAGGATATCTTTATGAAATAAAATATTTGGAATGAACTGAGTAAAAAAAAAGTGATTTGCTTTTACCCTACAGAACCCTAAAGTTTATAGGAAATTTACAGAACTCTAGTTGAATCCCCTTAGTATACAGATAATAATACTAAAGATAAAATGGGGAAATTTTGTTGCCCAAAGGGCTAGTACTAGGACCTAAATGATTTGACTCCAAATCTAAACCTCTTCCCACCTGTCTTAATATTTCTTTCAGGCTGATATGCATGCATGAAATTAAGACAATTTCATTCAGAAGGGATTGGATTTATCTTGACTTCCAAGGGATGCTTGGACTAAAGACGGTCCAGGTGGAAGCCCTGGATCCGCTCAAAGCCTGCATGGGAAAAATATCAGGAAGGAAATGTCTAGCGACTCATGTCTTCTTCATGCCTGTCTATCAATTGCCCTCCTAAACTTGGAGGCAAAATAGAAATCACTATTTTAATTACTTTAAGTGGTAGGATGAGAGTGTATGCACCAAAGGTCTGTTACATTATGTGTATTCTTGTTAATAACAGAAGATAAAAGTAGCTCAGATTTTTTTCAATTCACATAATATCTAGAAAATTGAATAATTAACATAACGTTCTGCAATTTGCCTTCTGTTTCCATCTGTCAGTAGTAACTTTTGAGGGTAACTTTTGCCCCAATGCCCTCTTTTCAAATGGCATTTTAAGGCATGAAGGTATTTGACCTCTGCATAGCATTTGACATTGCTAAATAATGAGAATCTTGATTTATTGTTTCACTAATTAATTCTTCCCTCCATATTCTGGAAATGCGTGATGTGCCAGATACCCAGTATCCAGTGTAGATATGTCCTGTTCCCGTTCCCAAGGAGAAGTTCCTCAGTGGAGTTTATATCTAGACCTTCCCTTCTCTTATTATATTTTTGACTACTAAAGTGTCTTCTCTCACTCTTTCATCTGCATCTTTCTTTAAAACCAATGTTCTGCTCTTATCTTCTCACTTTATGACCTCACTTGGAGTTTTATTTCAATGGTTTCAACTAGGACCTATGTTGATTATTTCAGTAGCACAATGAAGACACTCTATTCATGTTTGCGGATTTTAGATTCCTAATTCTATGGCTTCATCTCTTACCTTAGTCTGATCTTCAGTTCCAAATGTCTCTTCAGAATCTGGATATATTTAATTTGATGGTTTCTCAGGCTTTGAAATCTATGTCCAAACCAAACTTTCTATCTGTCCTCTGAGACTTGTTCACCCTCTTGAATTTCTTACCTCATGAAATTATCCATTCTCCACTGGTTATCTAAACCAGGTATCTCAATCATTCTTGGTTATACCCACTTTCTTCAATCATACCCCCAGTGGGTCCTTAAGACTTGTCAATGGACATACCTCCAGAATTTACTTTAGTCCCCTAATCTCACCCATCATATACTAGTCATGGCCCTGATCCTACCTTAAGGTTAAATAACTGTTCTTTTTTTTTCTGATTTTACTTTTTTATTTTAACATGGGCAAATCCATGCCTCCAGCATGGCAGGCGAGAATTCTGCCACTGAACCACTGTTGCACCAACCAATTTAAATATTTTTATTGTAAAAACTTAACATACAAACATTCTTGACATACAAACGTTCCATATATGGTGTACAATCAATGGCTCACAATTTCATTATGCAGTTGTGTATTCATCACCATAATCATTTTTTGAACATTTGCATCACTCCAGCAAAAGAAATAGAAAAGAAAAAATAAAAAAACTCATACATCCTATACCCTTTACCCCTTCTTCTCACTGACCACTAGTATTTCAATCTATTCAATTTATTTTAACTTTTGTTTCCCCTATTATTTGTTTATTTTTATTCATATTTTTTTACTCATCTGTCATCAGACACAAGGTTTTCACAATCACACAATCACATCATTAAAGCTATATCATTATACAATCATCTTCAAGAAACAAGGCTACTGGAACACAGCTGTACAGTTTCAGATTCTTCCCTCTAGCTACTCCAATATACCAAAAACTAAAAAAGGAGATATCTATAATGCATAAGCATAACCTCCAGGATAACCTCTCGACTCTGTTTGGAATCTCTCAGCCACTGACACTTTATTTTGTCTCATTTCTCTCTTCCCCCTTTTGGTCAAGAAGGTTTTCTCAATCCCTTCATGCTAGATCCCAGCTCATCCTGGGATTTCTGTCCCACGTTGCCCGAGAGATAAACACTTCTGGAAATCATGCCTCATGCAGGAGGGGAGGGCAGTGAATTCACTTGCCATGTTGGCTTAGAAAGAGAGAAGCCACATCTGAGCAACAAAAGAGGTTCTCTGGGGGTGACTCTTAGGCCTGATTTTAAGTAGGCTTAGCTTGTCCCTTTCAGGAATAAGTTTCATAGGGACAAACCCTAAGATTGAAGGCTTGGACTATTGGTTTGGTTGTCTCCACTGCTTGAAAGAATATCAGAAATTCTCCAAATGGAGAAGTTGAATATTTCACCCTTTCTCCCTATTCCCTCAAGAGGACTTTGCAGATACTACTTTATTCACTGTCCAAATCACTCAGGGCATCACACTAACCTGGACAAACCAAAAAGATGCCATGCCCTATACAAGATTCCATACTTATGGTGTTCAATTCAACTGACCATACATGTCAAATTAGGAATGCACTACTCAAAATACAAAGTTTGCATCAAATAAACATCTCTCCCTTTAGTCTTGCACAGAAGTTGAAGTTTTAAAATATGGATGATAACTGATACAGCTTAGTTCTATCCACTTCAGCTTCATTGATATCTCTACTCAATGTCTGATCAGTTTTTCAACTTTTTAAACACAAATAACTGTTCTTGACATTAGAAGATCTAGTTAGCTACTCCTAACTTTGTAAAGGATAAAAATGTATATAAACCAACATGTCTATATATAAAATTCTTAAGGAAAAAAAGTATTCTCAGAAAGAATACATGCAGCAGAGACTTCTTTGTCAGAGAAATGGTGAAAATAATAATGCAAAATATGGAGAATAATGCCTGACATATTTTTAAACAATTCAAGAGCCATCATTAATTTTCAGAATACTAGAAACAATGTTTCAACATTAATTTGAAAGTCATTAATTAACTAAGATTTTGTAATCCTGGTCTGCTCTAAGGTTTCACACTAGCCACTGTTTATAGGGTCTAGTTTCAATCATCAATATCTTAGTCCAAGGACATTAGTATATTTATGGGTTAATTTTTGTCTATACTACTAATCTTATACATACATAAATAAGCTGTTGATGACATGAATTTAAATCTTCTTCTAACTATCTACAGGAAAATGAACCAGCAGAAATTAAATCTCTAAGCTTGACTTCCAATTTGGCTAGACTGTGGATATTAAATTTTACTTAAAAATTATATTTCATGAAAAATATTTCTCATTTTCAGATTCACAGTAAGAGGGCAAAATAGAAGCCAAGAAAATATTGTAGAACCTTATTATTAGAAGTTTTAGTCCTAGATATGATTGAAAAAGTTAAAAAAAAGTCTCTAATAAAGACTGACATCCAAACATCTGAACATTTCACTAAATATCAAACCCATAAGCCTTGTCCCTTTGACCTCAGAGCTCCCACATAATGGCCCTCATAACTCCTGTCAGCAGGGGTTGGTTAAGAGGCTTGCCATGGCTCTATAGTGTGAGTCTTCAATTTACTCATGTGCTCATGGTGTAGGAAGGAGTTAAAAAGACTCCCAAGTGCTCACATTAGGCACAGAAAACCGGTACCAAGGAGCAGGTTATCATTGAAAAATGTTTCCATTCACATACCTGTAACTACAGATGTTACATAAGAATAATAATTTCATGCCAAAATTTAAATAAATTAGCCTAGTACATGCCAACTTTTAGAAATGCTAAAAATTAAATTTAAAGTACAATTATTTTAATGACTCAGAGATAAAGGCACATTAAAATATGCATCTTAGAACATATTGATTGACGTTTGTCCACCCTCATCAAAAGTCTCCAGAAATACTTCAAATTCCTGCTTCTTTTCAAAGTCCCACCCCATCTCTGTTTAGACAGGAAAGCATTCCAGCACCCTCTCTTAACCTCATGTAATAAAGCTTGGTTTGGAACATGAACTCTATTTTATTAATATACCTTACATCAGATTTTGATCTTTGATTGTGACTTTCAGCTTAAAAAAGTAGTTAGGGCCAAAAAGGGAGTGACAATTCGAGGGCGCTGTTTTCCAGATCTCCCTTTTCTGCGTGGAGGTCAATTAATCTGTATGAGGAAAGACTAGATTATTCCTAATCAAAGTTATAATGATGCATGCTATAGGGCAGAGATCTTTGGAAGGAACATAGAGAAATACCTTTAAAAAATGAAAGTAGAAGCCATAAGGAGTTGAAAGATCGCTGTGGTAGTTAGATTCAGTTGTCTACTTGGCCAGGTGAAGGCACCTAGTTCTGTTGCTGTGGACATGAGCCAATGGTATGTGAACCTCATCTGTTGCTGATTACATCTCCAGTTGGCTAGGAGGTGTGCCTGCTGTTTGACTTAGTTGGCTGGTGCTTAAATGAGAGAGAGCAACATAACACAGCCCAAGCAGCTCAGCATACCTCATCTCAGCACTCGCAGCTCAGCC